>JAVKPL010011782.1:0-54826 GCA_032173675.1 Gastrolobium villosum | reverse complement strand
TTGATCTTAGGTGCGTAGAGTTATTGCTTTTAAATTTATAGAGACTTTGTATGCTGCTAACTAATACCGTGTTGTTTGACCGCATAAACAGAAATGATAAGAGAGGAGCCCAGTGTCAAAATTGGGCTTATCCAAGAAAGGATCGCCACTATCCTTGGATTCCATATATCGTATAGGAAGGCTTGGAAGGCAAAGCAAAAGGCTATTGTGAAAGTATTTGGTGACTGGGACGAGTCGTATGCGTTCTTACCTAGGTGGCTGGATTACATGCTACATTTTTCTCCCGGATCCGCCTATAAGCTGGATTTGCGTGACCATTTCGTTAATGGCTGCCTCGACCAAGCTCACAAGGTATTCAGAAGGGTGTTTTGGACATATAAACAGTGTTGTGATGCATTCAATTATTGCAAGCCAATAATCATGATTGATGGGACCCATCTATATGGAAAATATCGCGGGACCCTAATGATTGCTACAACAGTGGATGGCAACAATTACATTCTTCCAATCGCATTCGCTATCGTGTCTGCAGAAAATACTGACAACTGGTCGTGGTTCTTAGCACTTATTCGAATACATGTTACGCAAAAAACCGGAATCTGTCTGATATCTGATAGGCATGCGGGAATCTTGGCTGCAGTGAACAATGTTGATCTAGGATGGTCTCCACCACAGGCATACCATGTGTATTGCCTTCGCCACGTGGCAAGTAATTTCAATCACAAGTTCAAGAATGTCATGTTGAAGAAGCAGTTGAAGAAGTTAGGTATGTTTTCAATTTGTCTGATTGGTACAATGGACCACCAATAGTAATGTTTTTTGTGTTAAATGTGTAGGATATACAACATCGCGCTTAGACTTTGATGCTGGTTTAGAGAAGTTTAAAGAAACAAGCCCTCAAATAGCTGAATGGATTGATCGCATCCCGAAAGAGAAGTGGAGCATCTCTTATGATCTACAAGGAAGAAGATTTGGTCATATGACAACAAATCTGTCAGAGTGTGTTAATAAAGTTCTAAAAGGGGCGCGAAACCTTCCAATTGCCTCACTTGTGCGTATAACTTACAGTAGACTGGTGGCATATTTTTTAGAGCACGGACAAGAAGCCCGTGAGGACCTTGAGAGAGGTAATCGCTTCGCCAAAGTCATGTGGCGACTATATGTGGACAATCAAGATAAGGCCAGGACACATTACGTAACTTCTTATGACGTGCAACGAACAAGATTTGAAGTGCAAGAGTCATATAATGTACGTACTCATCGCGAAGGTAAGAAATGGTCGGTTTCGTTATCTGACCGTACATGTCAGTGTGGTGAGTTCACTGCTTTTAGGTTCCCCTGTAGCCATGTCATTGCGGCATGTACATCGACGCATCACGATCCCACACTGTACATAGACCCTGCATACAGTGCCAAGAATCAATGTGAAATTTATTCAGCTCAATGGTATCCAATTGGTAACGAGGATTTTATACCGCCATTTGCACGTGCAACAGTTATACCAGATGCGTCCATGAAACGTCAACGGGGAAGGCCTAGAAGTACACGTATTCACAATGAGATGGATTCTCGTGAAGGCGCAATTACTCGAACAAGGTGCGGTTATTGTAGGCAGGTTGGGCATAATAAACGGCATTGTCCTTCGCGACAGCAACCACAGCAGTGAATCAGTTTAAGTTTTTATTATATGCATAAATATGTTATAGTAGTGATGTACTTCATGTGTGCCTTGTTATAATATTTAGTACCGTCATTTAATATTTTAATCAGTCAAGCCGATAAGAACATAACTGTAATTATAAATAATGCATCATATGTGTAAAAATATAGTCTCCAACACAAGTGCAAAATATATGTAAATAAGAGTCAACAGTCCATCAACATTAAACAAACTCAACCTAAATACAGACAAACACAACAAAATAACACATCAGTGCTGTCGAGCATGATACCCCGCGCATTTAGCCGTATTATGGTCAAATGGTGACAGCATACAAGTTAACCTGGCCTGACGAATGGGGTTTCGCCTAATCCCCTCAGCATCAACACCATCACCACCAGCAACTGGATCAGCACCGGGATCATCGCCATGTGCCGCCTGCGCATGACCAGGATTATCGCCACCACCGCCAACAATAGGGGGATCATCAGCCGCCTCTCCCATAACATCGGCCAAATCTTGAGCAGAAAACTCCCCGAATGGCTGTGAATGTGGTGACTGCAAGAAACTCGTCGAATAGGCTGTCGGAGTGGCAAGCACCGGAGCATGTGCATATGATGGCTCGCCAGGATCAGTAGTTGGCCTGTAGTAATCTGGGAATGAATCTAAACCCTGTGGAGGCTGTGAACTACTACCGCCTGTATACATAGGATATGGCTGAGATGGAAATACATATTGTCCCATAGGTTGCGCTGTCGGCCAAGGTGGATACTGTGTAGCATGAAACCCAGGCTGGGGTGGCCACCAATACTGTTGTGAAGGACCAGCTGGAAAACCTGGGGAATAATACATGCCGGCGGGACGGGGAGGCATAGCAGGGACAACATGTGGTGTATCAGCAACCGGAGGTGTGGTATGGTGAAGCGGCAGGCCCTCATAACGCGCACGTCGACTACGACGCTGGACAGGCGGAGGGTCCTCCGTATTACGTACCACCGGTCGGGCTGCGGGCTCGCCAGGATCTGTCAATCTGTTCATATCATCACACGCGGCAAGGGCCCTGAGTGCCTCGTGATAAATCTGATCCATAGAGAACGATTCCCGACCCTCTGGCGAAGCCATATGGACCACTGTCTCCGTGCGATCAGCCTGTAGGACATACATGTTTAAATTTGTTAGCTACTATAAAAAAAGGTTAAGAACACATAATTCAATAGTATTACAACATACCACGTGCGTCGCAATCGCAGCCCTGCGGGTCATCCATCGACGGGTCACTCTATGATACCACCCCATATACTCACTGTTAACAGATAGATGGCCGTCATCATTTTGCGGAAGAGGAAAAAGGTCCTGTAGTACTAGAGAATCCCTATTCTCCCACTGAGCGATAAAGAATGCATGTCTCTCCCTCCAGTCTACGTCTGTCTTACCAGAAATGGAAATCGTCAGCAGGTCAAGACAACTAATCGGAGCAGGTGGAATAGGCTGCTGAAATCCAAACTGTCGTAGAACTCGATCCGGCTGCTGATATACCACGACCTGGTAACAAATTAGTGGATAGACAGCGATCCATCTGCGGGCGGTGTCAGAAAGAGGTGGATTACCTATGAAACCAAGGTACGGCCTCCAACAAAACTCACGTCTGCGCATAACGTCTAGACGATGTCGGTACCTGCGTATATGTGAACACACAGTCTGCCGTTGCACATAAAAATTAAACCTGCAAAAAAAATACGACATTCAATACCATACAATAATTATTCAAATATTAACAGATATATCTATTTGAATAATTCACAAATGACAACAGTGCAATTACCTGTGTCCATAAGCAGCCTCCTCATCAATGACTGCGGGTATCCCGGGAGAGATAGGCGGGAATCTAGTCCACGCCCATAATTGCAATAATAGTACACAACCACCCATGTCAGAACGTCTCCTGTCAGTCACTTTGCACAATTCCTTATATAACACGACAAGAACTGCAGAGCCCCAACTATACGTTCCACACCGCTGGAAATTATCCAAATATGTCAAGTACCTCGCAGGAACGAAGCTAGAAGCAGTGTCCACGAACAGCGTCCCCCCGAGTATACGCAAAATTAGAGCGCGAGTATATCTCATCCGGTCCACCTCGGTGTTTGCATGGGGTGCATAATAGCGAAATGCCTGTCGCAAGAAGTGCAGACCCAACAAGCCCCCAGACAATTCCCTACCAGGCTGTGCCTGAACACCTAAGTAATCACGGACCAAATCCTTAAAAGGATGTCGTCCGTGTCGCCCGGACACAACCTGACCATCGGTGGGCAAACCTAGCAGATGATGCACATCCTCTAGGGTAATGGTGACCTCACCCATCCTCATGTGAAATGTCCTTGTCTCCGGGCGCCAACGCTCGACAAGCGCAGACACAAGGGCATGATCAATCTGAAATCATAAAAATATGTGGGTAAAAGCATCAATAAAAATATTATTATCACAATGCCATATTCCAAAGTCAAGATATAATGATACAATCAAAAATTACTAACCTCATGATTGCGCAAGCGCGCAATATGGTAAAAGCCAGCCTGCCTCAGCCATGGCATAATCTCCTCCGGAATGTCCTCGTGATCATGCGTCGCCGCATGTCGCACGTTAATCACCCGATCATCAGGATCCTGATCCTCACAAGTGTTCCACACATGTGTGGATATATGTTTATCCTGCAGAGTTAAGAGCGTCTTATCTGAAGGCCCAGGATCAATCACACTGCGTGGAGACACTGGGCGAGGTGGCGAATCATGCTCCATATCTAAAAATTAATGAAAATTAATGAATATCAAACTTAAATTATTAACACCTAATCAATCACGCGTAAAATACATTAACCCATTTACTAACCTAAGGTTTCAAATGCCAATATTAAAAAATATTTTAAAAAAATTAGACAATAAATAAAAGATTAAATTAATTAGACCTACGTTAATATAAATTCATGTAATTACATACCCAAGGTTTTAAAAATCAAGATTAAAAAATAAGCACAATCATTAACAATTATAAATTAATTACAAACTTTAATTATGTACGCCTAATCTAACCATCCATTTATGCATAAATTAAATTAACATAACTATTAACCTAATGGCTAAAATATCAACAATATTTATAAATTATTAAATTAAAAATTAATGAATATCAAACTTAAATTATTAACACCTAATCAATCACGCGTAAAATACATTAACCCATTTACTAACCTTAGGTTTCAAATGCCAATATTAAAAAATATTTTAAAAAAATTAGACAATAAATAAAAGATTAAATTAATTAGACCTACGTTAATATAAATTCATGTAATTACATACCCAAGGTTTTAAAAATCAAGATTAAAAAATAAGCACAATCATTAACAATTATAAATTAATTACAAACTTTAATTATGTACGCCTAATCTAACCATCCATTTATGCGTAAATTAAATTAACATAACTATTAACCTAATGGCTAAAATATCAACAATATTTATAAATTATTAAATTAAAAATTAATGAATATCAAACTTAAATTATTAACACCTAATCAATCATGCGTAAAATACATTAACCCGTTTACTAACCTAAGGTTTCAAATGCCAATATTAAAAAATATTTTAAAAAAATTAGACAATAAATAAAAGATTAAATTAACTAGACCTACGTTAATATAAATTCACGTAATTACATACCCAAGGTTTTAAAAATCAAGATTAAAAAATAAGCACAATCATTAACGATTATAAATTAATTACAAATTTTAATTATGTACGCCTAATCTAACCATCCATTTATGCGTAAATTAAATTAACATAACTATTAACTTAATGGCTAAAATATCAACAATATTAATAAATTATTAAATTAAAAATTCATTAATATCAAACTTAAATTATTTACACCTAATCAATCATGCGTAATGTACATTAACCCATTTACTAACCTAAGATTTCAAATGTCAATATTAAAAAATCTTTTAAAAAATTGGACAATAAATAAAAGATTAAATTAATTACACCTAAGCTTTTATACGTTAATATAAATTCACGTAATTACCAAGATTATAAATTAATTACAAATTTTAATTATGTACGCCTAATCTAACCATTCATTTATGCGTAAAATAAATTAACAACACTATTAACCTAATGCCTAAAATATAAACGTTAAATAATATTAACACATTTTACTAGCCTAAGGTTTCACTAAACTAAAGTTTCACTAAACTAAAGTTTCACTAAACTAAAGTTTCAAATATCAACACTAAATAATACACCACATTCACTAACCTAAAGTTTCAAATACTTAAAGTGTTAAATATCAACACTAAATAATACACCACATTCACTAACCTAAAATTTCAAATTTCAACACTAAATAATATAACATATTTACTAACCTAAAGTTTCAATCCTAAACACTAAATAATGTAACATATATACTAACCTATTCATGCAATTGTAAATATCATATTTATAAAACATAATTAATTAAATAAACATATTATAAAAGAAACAAAAAAAATTAAAATGAAAAGAGAGACTAACCTTCTTGAGAGAGAAAAATCTTGGAGAGAGAAATATTTTAGAGAGAGAAAAATAGTTAGAAAGATGGAGAATATGAGAGGAGTGGAGAGAATGGTGAGGGGGAAGGGGTGGGACGCAGGGTATAAGTAGGAAAAATATGCACATAATTCGCTACACTGTGTAGCGAATTATGTGCATGTGTGACACGTGTCTAACATGCGCAGAGGAGCAGGTGACCGTTGCCACATAATTCGCTACACAGTGTAGCGAATTATGTGGATGCT
This sequence comes from Gastrolobium villosum, assembly GCA_032173675.1. Taxonomy (NCBI): domain Eukaryota; kingdom Viridiplantae; phylum Streptophyta; class Magnoliopsida; order Fabales; family Fabaceae; genus Gastrolobium; species Gastrolobium villosum. The sequence goes on along the minus strand of JAVKPL010011782.1, from coordinate 48,336 downwards.
TGACACGTGTCTGACATGCGCAGAGGAGCAGGTGACCGTTGTCCACATAATTCGCTACACTATGTAGCGAATTAGGTGGACCATTGCATGGATGACACGTGTCACTCAAACAGCTGACCTTGCAGCCTTTTGACCACGTAATTCGCTACACTGTGTAGCGAATTACGTGGACCAGTGAGGAGATGACACGTGTCGTTAAAGAGTCTGACCGGGCAGACCTTTTGACCACGTAATTCGCTACACTGTGTAGCGAATTACGTGGTCCAGTGAAGGGACGACACGTCATCAGACCTAATTCGCTACGGGCAGCAGCGAATTACCCAGCGTGGCAGTTTGGTAATTTTTACTGTTCGCGTGGCATTTTGGTAAATTAAATGATGAACAGTGGCAAAATGGTCAAAGTCCCGTATTTAAAAGCATCTTTTTTGGGTACCTCTTGACCAATTAAATGCACGGGCTCTTGGTCCCCACCTTGTACCAGAGAAAACTCACACTTCAAATACTCAGTCTTGCTTCGACTTAATGTGAATCCTTTTGATTCCAACGTGCTTCTCCACAATTCAAGTTTTCTATTAACACCCTTCTTGCTCTCATCAATAAGCACAATATCGTCTGCAAAAAGCATACACCATGGCACTTCCTCTTGAATATCTTTTGTTAGTTCATCCATAACTAAGGCAAAAAGATAAGGACTTAGAGCCGACCCTTGGTGTACACCAACCGTGATAGGAAAATAACTTGATGTCCCATTACAAGCTTTTACACATGTAGTAGCCCCATCATACATATCCTGGATTTCCTTTACATACTTTGATGGAACCTTTTTCTTCTCCAGAACCCACCATAAAACTTTCCTTGGAACCCTATCGTATGCTTTCTCAAGGTCTATGAACACCATATGCAAGTCCTTCTTCTTTTCTCGGTATCTTTCCATAAGTTGTCACATCAAGAAAATGGCTTCCATGGTACATCTTCCTGGCATAAATCCAAATTGATTTACAGAAACCTTGGTATCTCTCCTCAAGCGATGTTCAATAACCCTCTCCCACAACTTCATAGTATGGCTCATTAGCTTAATGCCTCTATAGTTTGAACAATTCTGTATATCTCCCTTATTTTTGTAGATAGGCACAATCATACTTTTCCTCCAAGCATCAGGCATCTTATTTGTCAGGAGAATCTTATTGAAAAGATTGGTCAACCATTTTATTGCCACATCCCCTAGGCCTCTCCACACTTCAATAGGGACACCATCAGGCCCCAAGGCTTTATTAGTCTTCATCCTCTTTAAAGCCTCCTTAACTTCATGTGTATTAACTCTGCGTACAAATCTTCTATTCATATCATCATACGCGTCCTCCAAGTCCACCTCGCTTGTATCTTCATCCCCATTAAACAGCTTGTTAAAGTAGTTCAACCATCTTTCATTTACATCTTCATCTCTCATCAGAAGATTTTGATTTTCATCCTTAATGCATCTAACTTGGGTGAGGTCTTTACTTTTCTTATCCCTTATCTTTGCAAGTTTATAAATACCTCTTTCACCATCCTTGCTCCCAAGATTTTTATACAACTCGTCGAAAACCTCACCCCTAGCTTCTCGCACTGCTTTCTTTGCATTTTTTCTCGCCAATCTAAACTTCTGCAAGTTCTCTTCACTGGGACTTTTATGCAAAGATCTAAAGCACTCCTTCTTATGTTTAATTGCCTCTTGCACCTCTCCATTCCACCACTATGTTTCCTTTGTATGAAATCCATTTCCTTTACTTTCTCCCAACACCCTCCTTCCCAAATTTTGAATACACTTAGCCATCTCATTCCATATTGCATTTACTTCCCCATCAAACTCCCAAGGTCCACCGTGCAACATTCTTTCATTGAACTCTCTCTCTTTTCCCTCCTTAAGCTTCCATCATCTTATCCTTGGGTTCTGAGCCCTCTTCTTCATTGTAAGTACTTTGTTGAACCGAACATCCAAGATTACCAGCTTATGTTGCGTAGCGACACACTCTCCAGGGTAGACCTTACAGTCGACACAAGAAGTTCTACTTCTCTTCTAGCCAGAAAGAAATCAATCTGACTACGATTTTGGCCACTATGATAAGTGATTAGGTGTGACTCCCTTTTTTGAAAAAAGGTGTTCACTAACATCAAATCGTAGGCTAGTGCAACATTCAAGATATCTTCTCCAGTCTCGTTTCTCGTCCCATACCCAAAACCTTCATGGATTCTATCAAAACCTCCATTGCTTTTACCAATATGACCATTTAGATCTCCTCCTAAGAAAATCTTCTCCTCTCGAGGTATTCCCCTCAAAACCTCCTCCAAGTCTTCCCAAAATTGGCTTTTGTCACTTGGTTGCAATCCAACTTGGGGTGCATACACACTGAGGATATTCAGGATTAAATCACCCACAACAAGCTTAACCAAAATAATCCTATCGCCTTTCCCTTTGACGTCCACAACTTTATCTCAGAAACTTTTATCGATCATAATTCCAACACCATTTCGACTCTTGTTAGTACCTGTGTACCATAACTTGAAACCAGTTCCATCCACTTCCTTGGCCTTTTCTCCAGCCCACTTAGTTTCTTGCAAACAAACAATATTCACTTTCCTTCTAGCAAAAACATCTGCCAACTCCCTAAATTTACCCGTTAAGGTTCCTATGTTCCAACTGCCCAATCTCATCCTTAACCCCTGGGCTGTGCTTGCCCGCCACGCTCGCCCATCTGCGTGTTGGGACCCTGGCATACTTCTCACCAAATCCGGGTGAAGACCTGGCGCCTTGCCTTGGGGCAAGGACCCTAACCCACTTTTCACTACACCCCGGGCCCGATGCAGCGCCTTACCTTGTGGCAAGGACCCTAGCCCATTTTTCGCTACACCCGGGGCCCGATGCAACGCGTCGCTTTGAAGGGTACGCCCCAACGAAAAATCATACAGGTTCATCACATAAAAACATTAATCATAATCCAACGAATATAATAGTTGAAACTAAAAACTCAATACAATGCAACCTTTAAACCTTTTTTTGAATTTCTCGTGTTGGAGTGTCGGGGAGTGTCGGAGTGTCCGAGAGTGTCGGACACGACACGTCAGGATTTTTGAAATGTCGGTGCTTCATAGGATTGTATGCTCGAAATCTGTGTTGAATTTATTAAACTAACCTCCACAAAGCAAGAGACAACCCACCTCATCTGAGTTTTCAAACACGATTAAAAAATAAAAATACACAGGTGGGTTTTGTACAATTATCTTCCTCATTGTAATTTTCTTCTTTATTCCCATATCCCTAATTTGTCCTTGTCTCTTTCTTTTGCATTCTTCTTTCATCCAAATCGATTTTTGGGTCTGCATTACAGTGGTTTTCCTGGTTTGTATTTTGGGCTTGCTTAGCCATGGTATACAGTGATTTTCACTTTCAGTCTCTGCATTTTGAGTTTCAGGGTTTGGAAAGTAAACATTTCAGAACTTTAGGGCTTATTTGATTGTGTTCTGGTTTTTTTTTCTTTCTTAAAACTATTTTGTAAAATAGTTATGGAAACATTTGTTTTATATATTTTTTTTTGAAAGATAAAAAGCAAAACAGAAAATAAAAACAACTCAGACATGTCTATAAATTTTATTCTAAAAACAAAAAAAATAGTTATAGTTTTCAAAATATTTTTTACAAAACATGTCTTACCAAACGAGTTTTTTTTTGTTCTAAAAACTAAAAAACTATTTTTGAAAACAATAACCAAACAGGGCCTTAGTTTCTACTTCGTTTTTTATTTCGCTAGCATTCAGGTAGTTTCGCCTTCATATCTGTTGCTAAATGACGCACAAACTTAGGATCTGTTTGATTGTGTTCTGGTTTTTTTGTTCTTAAAACTATTTTGTAAAATAGTTATGAAAACAGTTGTTTTCTATATTTTTTTTAAAGTTAAAAACCAAAACAGAAAACAAAAACAACTCAGACATTTCTCTAAATCTGATTCTAAAAACAAAAAAAACAGTTATAGTTTTCAAAACATTTTTTACAAAACAGGTATTACCAAACGAGTTTTTTAGTTTTTTTTCTTCTGAAAACTAAAAAACAGTTTTTAAAAATCACAATCAAACAGAGCCTTAGTATTCCGACCTTAGTTTTTGTTTTTTAGCATGTTGTAATCTTACAATGAAAATATAGAAGAATCATGTTGAATTATTTATTTTGGTACTCGACGAGATTAGTTTGGCTATTGTATATGTAAGAAATTTTCAACATCAAGATCGATACATGTATGATATATAAAATACTACATATCAATTTTGCTCTGAGCGAAGAACCTTGACCTCACGGCTAGAGTCTTCCTCTCTATGACATATTCCAAAAATAGCAGCCTTCAGCGATGTGAGCACGACGGCTCATGGGGCTTAACCCTAATATAAATAGGCTAGAGAGGGGACCTAGCAAAACCCAGTGTTACTGATGGATCCACCCATTACAGAAGCCCAATCAGACACTAATGCCTACACTGTACTGCCTAACTAGGCCCAATACCAAAAGCCAACTCAACATGATCACAATGGACTTATCACAATAGAATGAATTGGAATATCCATTAAGCCGATTATTTTAGAAAATACAAAACATTAATTAATATTGCCCATATATCTATATTATTCTAAAGTAAAACCATTTATTGGAAACTTTTATGATGTGTCGCCTTCTCCTTGAATCTGAGGTTTGTGTTCACACCTACAACAATTTAAAAAGTTTCCTATTTTGGTAGACATTTGAAATTTGAATTTCGAACATTAAATAAATAAATACAAAATAAAAATATTTGTAAGTCCGAAAATATATTAGTGGCAGACATCCAATTTAAATCCCACCTATTTCTTTCATTGGTAATTGATGAACGTAATAATTACTACTGTTGTACCCCATTGGAAACTGAAAGTAATTATTCAATGTTTTGAATGTCCCAATGTCTCTCTCAGACTTCTAATGCCTTTTCTCCCCATTGTTATCATTTTTTACATGAACCCTCCATTTTTCTCTGGTCGAATCATTCATCTTCTTTAGTATCTTGCACTTTTTTCCATCTTCTCATTCGCTGTTATTCCCTTTTTCTACTTCCTGCTTTAGTCATGTTTTCAAAATACGATTTTATAAAAGATCTAAATTTCTCTAAGGATGATTGGAGGATAAAAGTTAGGGCAATTAAGACTTGGAAGGTCCCTAATTATGAGAAAAAAGGATTTGATGACAATCTGGAGATGATTCTGGCAGATGAACATGTATTTTTTTTGTTGCAAACTTATTTTTATATTTTGCTCTTTTTTTTCTAATTCTTCGATTCTTCTTGCTAATTTATGTTTGAATTATGTAGGGTTCTACGATCCATGCTACTGTCAGAGGGACTTTGCAAGTTAGAAAAAAAAAATTATAGAAGGGGAAGCGTACTTTATTAGAAATTTTGGAGTTGGATTGAATGGTGAAGGTTTCAATGCAACTAGGCATGTTTACAAAATTTCTTTCAACTTGAGGAAAAATGTTAAGGCCATTGTTGATGCTACCATACATGTCAATTGTTTCAATTTTGTCGAGTTTGATTTTATTATACAGCAAAAAACGATCTCTCCTTATTTATTGGGTAATGTATTCTTTTGTTATTTTTTTAAATAATTTATTTACTTGGAAAAAATTATTTTCATTAATATGAATTATTTTTTCTGTAGATGTCATCGGTTTACTGATTGGAACTAGCGAAGTTGAAGAGCATGATATGTTTGGTAGGAAAGCAAAAAAAAATTGTGTTGGAGCTTGACAACCTCAGGTATTTTTTGTTGTAACGATTTTGAATAACGTATGTGTAATTTATTTTATGTGTGGTAAATTGATGTCCGTAATGAGTTGTGTATATTTTCTAAAAACCTCTGCGAAAAAAGAGAGGTCACAAACTTGAATGCACATTGTGGGAGCATTATGTTGATGAAGTGCAGAGTTTTTTGGCAAATAATCAGGCTTCTCAGAATGTTATAATAGTTCATCTTGCAAAGATGAAGGATTTCAGAGGTATTTGTCTTCATATTTAATTTTATTCTTTATTAAAAAAATTTAATAAATATTTATTTTGTCTGTCTCCTTCTATTACTTTTTTTTTTAACGGTAGCTCTTTCCGTTTTTTTTTCTCTTTTAATTGTCTAGGTCAAAAGTCAATAACTAATACAAGATATACAACGCGTCTCATTATGTATTCGAATGTAACAGGAATTATTGAATTCAAGAAATAGTAAGAAATATTTTTTATGACCGTTGCAACTATATTATTCAGTATAAGTTATGTTATGAAATTTGTGTATGTTTGGATTCGTAATTTATATGTTGCGTTCGTTTTCTTTTAGGCTTGGAAATGTCTCAGTTGTCTACTCAATCGACATATTCCTTTGAGAATGATTTTCTTAAAAATACAGAAAGAAAGTGTATTACTGATATTAAAATTTCTACCGAGGTGAATATTTGTGATTGGGATAAAGTTATGCTATCTTTTTTAAATTATTTTTATTTATTTGTAATTGTCGTTAATGTTATATATTTTTTTTTCAGGTTCTGACGTGTATTGCTCACGAAACTATCAAAGCGTTTGAGAGTAAATACAACTGGTGGTTCAAATCCTGTAAGAAATTCCCGTATTCTGTTTGTGAAGATTTTGAGAAATTGTTTTGTAAAAACTGCCAAAAACATTGGAGTGATTATCAACCAAGGTGAGATATTTTGTCTAACAAATTATTTTGATTTTTAATGTTTTCTTATACTACGTAATTGACGCTGATAATAATAATTATTACATTATAGATTCAGTGTTCAAGTCAGAGTTGATGATAACAGGGGAAAAATCACAGATGTTTTAATTAAAAAAAAATGAAAAAATGGCAATCTGATCAAAGCGTTTGACCGATTCTGCATCGTTCATTCTGTTTGATAGAGATTGTGTTACTTTGTTGGGTATGAGTGCTTTTGATTTGCGTGAATTACAATACAAGAGGGTTGATATTCTATTTTTGCCCAACGCTGTGTTCATCAACTATTGTAATATTAATTAGTTCTAAATTCTGATATTTTTATTGGTTGAAATCTTATTTTTTTTCCGTTTTTTCTAGTGTGCTGATTTGGAACATTATCCAAAAGAATTTGATGTTCTTACTGACAAGTCCATGCTGTTCAAGATTAATGTTAGAAAACAATTCTGACTCATACAGTGAGCCTAAATATCAAGTTTCCAAAGTTTGCACCGAAGAAACTATTATGTCTTCCTTCATTAAGTCTACAACAGAATTAAATGCACTTTTTTACTTCTTTTTTTGTTTTGTGTTTGTCACTTCTTTCATATAGTTTCCTTGCATACATTTTTCTTTTATATCTTCCTTTTCTTCTACAAAACAATCACAGTATGAAACTCTGTTTGATCAAGCTTTCGACAATGACATTGTTGCTGCTGAAAATGGAAGAGCTGCGGTAAGTTAAAATAAATTAACTTTAAATATTTTTATGCATTCTTATGAATCTTGATTTTCGTCATCCCATAATATTTTTTTTCCGTCAGGGTGTTACGAGTCAGACATGTGAAAGTGCAGATCCTATTAATGATTCTCTGTCTATGATGACACCGTCTGTCAATTCTAGTGAATTTATAGACGAAATTGATGAACGGTCTGTTGTCCATACAATTAAAAAAATTAAATTGGAGAAATTGTTAGTACTCATGCCAAACACTGCATAATAATTTTTGTAATGCACTTTACTTATATATTACCATTTTTTTGTTATTGTGTAAGTTTTGATGCAGCGAATGAAGACAACTTGGCAGGTTAATGAAGTCATTTTTCGAAAGGGGCAAATTTCATTTTTGAACAGATTATTTTCGAACAAGTCTTTTGTATTTGGCTTTAGACTTTGCTGGTGTTATTATCATATTTATGTTTTGTCTTTTAATTTATTTGTCTGTTTGGTTTTTTTTATCTTGGACGATTTAATTTTGAAGTATGCATTTCATATTTTGTTGAACATCTTATATAGGATGAAATAATTTGAATTGTTTAATCCAATTTTTTTTGGCTAATATTTCTCTGATAACAATTTCCGTATGCATATTAATATATTTTATTACGTGTATTTGGAAATTCACCATAATTACTCATGAGTTTTCACAACAAATGAAACTTCATGAACGCTACATTTGTGACTTATCGTTATATGATATTTTATTGTAGAAAAGCATTCCTCATTGTAATATTGTATAAATACATTTTTGAATTTAAATTCAACTAATGATTTTATACACCTCATGTATATATTTAAGGTTCTGTACGATAAATAAATTAAATAACAAAATTATATAACCAAATTAAAAATATTAATTATACCATTAAACTTCTGTTAGCAACAAAAACAAATACATTTTGAATTTAAATTCAACTAATAATTTTATACACCTCATGTGTGTATATATTAATTATACCATTAAACTTCTGTTACCAACATAAATAAATACATTTTTTTAAATTCAAATATCAATTTATTGGAATAAATTAAACAATCAGCGTTGGATATGATATTTTTTTCAAAAAATTGGTTTCCCAACAAATAATGAATATGCTTACTTCATTAAGTAATCACTTTTTTTTTTCAAAATGGTTTTAATAATACTGAATTTCTAGCTACTTAAATTAAACAAAAAATAAAAGATTTATTTTTATACCACTCATTAAAGTTCTGTTACCAACAAAATTAAATACAATTTTTTTAAAGAGCGTTAAATATGATATTTTTTTTTTCAAAAAGTTGGTTTCCCAACAAGTGATGAATATGCTTATTTAATTAAATAATTGCTATTTTTTTCTAAATGCTATTAATAATACTGATTTTTTGGCTATTTAAAATAAACAAAAAATATAAGATTTATTTTTATACCACTCCACTGTCTGAATTTGATATAAATTTGATTAATTTTGATTCAAAAAATAAACAAAATACAAAATTTTATGCATTAACAAATATTTTTTTCAAAAAATAAGATTCATAATGTATGAGATAACATTGTAACAGTTGTAAGTAATGTTTAATTAATTATGGCTATATATGTTGTTTGAAAAAATAAATAAAAAAACAAAAAAACGTGGAAGAAGAACCTGGAAGGAAGAAGATGACGTTCCATCGTCCATCTGTCTCATTCAGATTGTATATTTATTGATTTTCTTTTCTTTTCTGATAACCCCATTTGACTGATTACCTACTCCACCAACGCTTCGTATTTCTAAACCGATATCTGAAAAATGAAAAAGGGCGGCGTTTCATTTTCCAAGTTATCTGCACATGGATAATGATAAGCCATAATTACAATGTACCGCCACCGCCAATCGTCTCTTCATTTTTCTCAAATGTATTACTTCATTTCGCGGTGTTTGAGTCTGTATTAGTTCATATGTATTAGTCCATCTCAATTTATCAACAATATTTAATATCCAACAAAAAAACCAAGTTGCATGGCTGCTCCATCCTCAAACAAGCGCTTAAAAATAGAGATGATCAATGTTGTGTCTCTGTCAAGCCTCCCATCCAAAATGATATTAGTAATATTTCGGAAGATTGCATCCCGTTCTTTGGAAGACATGACTAGCATGAAGCTAACATGCAAGGACTTCCTCGAACTTGCATCTTAAACGAGCGGCTTATGAGTTTTATTCCGGGTGAAGAACGAAAATATTTGAGTTCAAATAGTGTTTTGAAGCAAGATGGAAATTCTGAGCTAGAGGATGTTGAATTCTCTCTTGAGATTTTAAATACCTTCTCATGTTCTGGACTTCCTGCTCATAAATTTACTTTAAAGGTTAATGTGCCAGTTATGCTTTTGAGAAACATTGATCAAGCAAAGGGGTTATGTAACGGCACAAGACTGCTTATTTCTAGATTAGGCAACCATGTTATTGAGGTAACTGTTCTTACAGGAAGCAATATAGGAGAAACTGTCTTAATCCCTAGGCTCACTGTCAGCCCATCTTCTCATACGTTTCCTATAAATTTCCAAATAAGACAATTTCCCTTGGTTGTTTCATTTGCAATGACTATCAACAAGAGTCAAGGACAATCGCTTTCTCATGTTGGAATTTATCTTCCTAGACCTGTTTTTACTCATGGACAATTATATGTGACGCTATCAAGAGTAAAGAGCAAACAAGGATTGAAGATTCTTATATTTGATGATAATGGTTGTGTTGCAAATAGTACCTATAACATTGTCTATAAAGAAGTATTTCAAAGGAGAGTGTAGTTGATTTGATTTCTTTTTGCATATTTGCATGATAATGGTTGTGTTGCATTTTTTAATTATTTTTATATATTTTTAAATGTCGTTAATGTTATATATTTTTTTCTTCTTTTTTTTTTAGATTATTATGTGCATTGCTTACAGAACCATCAAAGCATTGTCTATAAAGAAGTATTTCAAAGGATAGTGTAGTTGATTTGATTTCTTTTTGTAGTTCACAAACTTGAATGCATTTCGACATAATTTTTTTTTCCTTCCGTGCAGTGCACGGGTAAATATCTAGTAAAATTTCTAACACTCTCCCACTTGGGCTATATTAATTAATTTATTTTATTTTAAAATAATTTTTTTTGGAAAATCTATCGGGTTAATAACAAGGAAAAAACATTTTACGTGGCCACAATTTCGAAAAATAATATTCCAATACCAGCATCTCAACACAATTCAATCCAACATAACACTATCATAGGAACATGGCGATCAATATACCGAAAATATCATAGCATATGACCTTCCATACTCACATACAATGAATATTACATCATCATGAATCAAGGCCTAGCAGTGTAGTAAGAATTAGTGCTAAAATGTGATCAATAATGTACATTCCCCTATGGGCAAAATACAACTTCAATTAAGGCAACTTATAACAACGAGGCCAACAAAATAGTACATTCCCCTATGGGCAAAATGCACACTCTAAAGTTTAAACCAAGGTTAAAGCCTAGATGAATCAATCAATGAGTATATACCAACTTCAGAGATCTGTCCCCTTCACCTAGACCAATGCACCCTCAATAACTTTATTACAGACAAGTTTTTAATTAAAACACACAATAACCCCCTTTTGGTAGGAAATTGCATGAAATAACCAAAAGTAAGAAATTTTCAACATCAAGATGGATACATGTATGATATATAAAACACAACATATAAATTTTGCTCGGAAAGAAATTTGGGTACCTTATTGGGCCATCTTATCTACTAAGCGAAGAACCTTGATCTCACGGCTAGAGTCTTCCTCTCTATGACCTATTCCAAAATTGCAGCCTTCAGCGATGGGAGCATGACGATGGCTCACGGGGCTTAACCCCAATATAAATAGGCTAGAGAGGGGACCTAGCAAAACCCTAATCAACAGTGTGTTTGATGGATTCACCCATCACAGAAGCCCAATCAGACACTAATGCCTACACTGTGCTGCCCAACTAGGCCCAATATCAAAAGATGCCAAAAGCTCAACTCAATATCGTCACAATAGACTTATCACAATAGAATAAATTGAAATATCCGTTAACCCGATTATTTTAGAAAATATAAAAATATTAATTAATATTGCCACATATAAAATTTCAAACAGTATGTAAATAACAAATTAATTGCTGAATCCGAACGAACCTCCTGGTGGACGTGTGTTGATTTATCTTATTTTAGGTTGATTTAATTAACTATCTTTATTTTAAGAAAAAAAATATATTTAGAATTGCTTAATGTTGATTGTATTATAATTAGTCATAATTAAAAACCATCTTTTTCCCTCATCATGTCTAATTTGTAATTGGCCTATCAAAACATGTACAATAATTAGAAGACATAGTAAATGATGTTTAGAGTTTAAGTTTAGACTCATTTATAATAATTTTCCTTGATTTTTGGATCGTTCAACCAGATCACCAATTCACTGAACATCGGATATCCTACACACCAGTGACCTTATAGTTCTCCAATTTTTTATTTAAATCAGCTAGTTTGGCCTGATTTTGAAACGATTTGTAAAACATTAGTTGTACAGATCAATTGAAAAAAGAAAAAAGAAGAAGAGAAAAACTAAGTAAAGATAGGCAAGTTTATTTAATTTAAGGGAGATCCTGCAATTACAAGTTATCGAAATTCATAGGACATGAGACAAATATAATTTGTTCATGTTCAAGGAGCAAGGCAAACATTATTAGGATTTCCGTTATAATCGTAAAGGTCACATCCACCTCCTTCTAACGCCACGCAGCAGTCGCATGGTGGAGTGAGATGCTGATCACCTGTGGATGGACAAGTCATGTATGCTACATTCTCACAGCATTTGAAACCATCCACACTTTTCATATTATTGCCTCCCAACATAATTGCACCTGCATCCATCCATCATAACCAAAATTAAACAATATCATATTATAAAAATTGTTAATTTCTTCATTTCATTTCTAGCTTTGCTTGATATAAATAAGAAAAAAAAAAAAGTGAGTTGTTGGGCTCAAGATGAATACCGCAGAAGAAGACAAGAAGAATAACCCGAACCTTGTTGAAAGCCATGTTTGTTTTGCAACCTTGGTGAATCTTATATCTCATATTTATAGATATGAAATGAAACGCAATATGTTGATTGTTGAAATGAACAAAAAAAAAATATTCGCACCGAGAAGCTCTTAATTCTAAACTAATAAACCACACAAAGACAAAGTCATATAAGGCATGCTTATCAACATTTTTATATACTTTCATTTAATTTTTTTATTTTAATAAGAAACAATATATATCTCAGAATTTTTATTTACAAACTCTTATAAACTTAATTATGTACTAAGTGTAGTATATAAATCAACTCATATACTACCCTCAGTATATAGTTAAGTTTGTAAACAAAAAAATTTATAAATATAATCTGTCCCATTTTATTTATGTTAATGGATGTGAAAAGGAAAAAAGTGTGTTATTTTAAAGAATGTAAAATTGTGTTATTTTAAGAGAGATAAAGAGATAGATAAAATAGGAGAGAGTGTTGACAAAAAAATAAATAAAGGTGTGAATCTCACCTCTTTGTGAGAGTAAAATAACACAAGTTATGTCATTTAAAAGGATAAACACTTTTCTCAAATGAAAAAGCATGAAAAATCTTTCCTTTGTCAACTTAAATACTATTAATTAAGAACGAAAACTGGTAAACGTTCCCATAGCTTCTCATACGTGAATTTATGCATTACACAAGCCACTCTTTTAGAGTAACAATGTTAGAAAATGTTAGGCTCATGCTTTGATGTAATTTTCTAAAAAATACTTTGATATACTTTGTACACACCCATAATGTTTTGAATTAATGTGCATCATAAGTTCACAAGTATCTTTTTGTTAAATTTTATTTATTTTTTAATTTTTTTTTGCAATAGACACATATTTATTAAAGTACGACGTAGGATTTTGGCATTTTTTTTTTGAAAAAAAAAAATCAATAAATCCCATTTCAATCCAAAACAATATATTTATTTATATTCACCGTAAAAACATTAAAGTCTTATAAAGATTGAGTTTATTTTTTTCTGCAACTGCTGCAGAAAACAAAATTTTGGGTTGAAAAACAAACCCTATTTTCACTCCTAAAACGATGTTGTTTTGAGTTAAAAAATTATAATAAAAAAGACTATTATAACCCTGAAATAAAATATAATTATAAAAATTTCTTGATTTTCGTTTTAAAATAATATTATTTTAGGCTCAATATAAATAATTTATCTATATTAAATGGAAAAAATAAAAATAAAACTAACCCTCATTATATATAGAAAAACACAGGTAATGTCATGTTGGTACATTAGCATGTTGCATGTCCTATCAACTTTTGTGTTAAAATAATGACTTGTAGGTAACTTATCTTCTACTCCACCGCTCAACTTTATCATTCATCATACTATATTGCCTTTTTTATGAATTGGCCGATTCTCTAAACATTTTTTTTTTTTTGGGTAAGCTAAACATTTGCTCTACTTATAACTTCATTAGATTTCTCGTATTCAACCTTACGTCCTTATCTTATGATTGACCAGAAGAGAAAAACAAATTAAATGAAATAGTTAAAACAATTACTTTCAAATTCTCGATGGTACTTATCCATTTCTATTTGTTTTTTACTTATATCTCATATTTATGGATATGAAATGAACCACAATACGTTGATTGTTGAAATGAACAAAAAAGAATATTCGCACAGAGAAGCTCTTAAGTCTAAACTAATAAACCAGACAAATTAAGGCAAGTCATACGAGACATGCATGCATATAGGCGTGGTTATCAACATTTTTATATACTTTTATTTAAAATTTTTATTTTAAAAAGAAACAATATATATATATATATATATATATATATATATATATATATATAAGAAAAAATATATTTTATTTGAAGGAGATTATATTTATAATTATTTTTGTTTACAAACTTAACTATGTATTAAGGTAGTACATAAACCAACTCATGTATTACCGTTAGTATATAGTTAAACAGAAAAATATTTTTGCAGTTACTGCTGATAAGTTATCTGCATTTACTCCCAAAATGATGTCATCTTGAAATTAAAATATTAAAAAGTTATAATTATAAAGATTATAATAACCTGAAATAAATAAAAATACAAAAAAAACATGATTTCCGTCCCAAAATGACGTTGTATTAGGTTTACTGCAGATATCATATCTATAGTAATTATAAAAAAAAGCGAACGCATAGTTAAATTATAAAAGTTTGTAAATATAATCTGCTTATTTTATTTATGTTAACAGATATGGGAAAGCAGGAAAGAATTTTCCTTTGTCGACTTAAAACTACTAATTAAGAACGAAAACTGGTAACCGTTCCCATTGTTTCTCATACGTGAATTTATGCATTTACACAAAAGCAACTCTTTTAGAGTAACAATGTTAGAAAATTTTAGGCTCACATACTTTGATGTAATTTTCTAAAAAATACCGTGATCTACCTTGTACACACCCTTAATATTTTGAATTAATGTGCATCATATGTTCACAAATATCTTTTTGTTTAATCTTTATGGTAATTAAACTTCTGTTGCAGTAAAAAAAAGTTCTTCTGGAACAAGCATATATTTACCATAATACGACATAGGATTATGGTGTTTTTTTATTATAAAAAAAGCAATAAATCTCATTTTTCTGTGTCTATTTGCAGAAAAAACAAACCCAACGGAATAATTATCTTAAATTGTATGAGATAATTATCTTATGCAATAGAGATAAGATAATGAGGTTCCCTATATTTTTTTTAAAAGTAATTGACCTCATTATCTTGTCTCCGTTGCATGAGATAATTATCTCATGCAACATGAAATAAATAGATCCCTCTTTATATATACAAAAACGAATAAAATGAAAGCTAATGTCATGTTGGTGGTATAGTAGCATGTTGCATATCCTACAACTTTTGTGTTAAAATAATGACTTTTGAGTAGTGTTATTAAACCCGACGTGAGCATTGATCGGGTCAAGGTATTGAGTCATTGGTCAGATCGGTGGGTCACGGGTCGAACCGGTTGACCCAAATATATATATATATATATATATATATATATATATATGAACATATAAAGTTAATTAATCATATTCTCCATATCTAAAATGAGTTCAACAAAATTCACTAAATAAGCTAAAAAATCACCCAATCACATTTTTACAAGTTCATGAAACACAAATAAATGAAAATGCATGCTATTTCTATGTCAATTTAAATTGCAACTTAAAATCCTCATAAGCATACCTCTCAATGACATTGAACTCACATTTTTCAATTTCATTTATATTGAAATGACATATGTCACATTCTCTTAATTTATTGTTTCAGCATTGGAAGCTGAAATTTGACGTAATCGTAGAATAGTATATTACTAGCAAATAAATATTTTTGAAAATGAGTTCTACAATTTTTTCAGGCGTTACATGGCCAAAATATTTTTTTGAAAATATATTAAATTAATTTTATTAACACAAATATTGATTATACGCTCCGAATCTATGTTGAATTTAGTAAACTAACCTCCACAAAGCAAGAGACAACCCACCTCATCTGAGTTTTCAAACACGATCAAAAATAAAAATACACAGGTAGGTTTTGTACAATAACTATCTTCCTCATTGTAATTTTCTTGTTTATTCCCATATCCCCAATTTGTCCTTGCCTCTTTCTTTTGCATTCTTCTTTCATCCAAATCGATTTTCGGGTCTGCATTACAGTGGTTTTCCTGGTCTGCATTTCGGGTCTGCTTAGCCATGGTATACGGTGGTTTTCACTTTTAGTCTCTGCATTTTGAGTTTCAGGGTTTGGAAAGTAAATATTTCAGAGCTTAAAGGTTTGTTTGATTGTGTTTTGATTTTTTTGTTCTTATAACTGTTTTGTAGAATAATTATGGAAACAATTGTTTTTTGTGTTTTTTTTTATTTTGAAAGTTAAAAACCAAAACAAGTCGAAAAGATTGAGAAATAGAACCATCTGATTTGATTCGTTCTCAATAGACACGAGATGATCATCTATTATCATGTAGCTTCTCCTTAGTCTGTTGTGGTGTTTGTTACACCTTGCTTTTCATGTTAGTTAGTTATAGGTTTGTTAGAGTTTGTTGTAGGTTTGTTATAGGTTTGTTATATTGTTAGAGTTTGTTGTAAGTTTGTTTGTTAGAGTTTGTTGTAAGTTTGTTATATTGCTAGAGTTTGTTGTAAGTTTGTTATAGGTTTGTTATACTTTCCTCTATATAAGTGGTTGTGTTGTCATTGTAAATGGATTGAGAATAAACCTTTCATTATCACTATGGAATCTCTTCTCTTCCTCTCCATTTTCACTCACTCTTTTATTCATCTACAAAGTTCATTGAACTTTATTATGGTATCAGAGCCTTCTTCCTGAAGGCCTGATTCATAGTGTAGTTCATCATGACTTCCGCATCAGATTCCTCTCAACAAGTTCTCTTTAATTCTTCTCAACAAGCAGCAAAGTCGAATGTAGAAGATCGAGCTATGGAGTTCAAAATTCCACAGTTGTTCAATCAACAGATTGCAGTGAAGCTAACTGAAGAAAACTATTTGTTTTGGAATCAAATAGTTGAACCGATCATTACCTCTCATCAAATGCATCGTTTCCTTGTAAATCCAAGAATTCCACTTCAGTTTCATTCTGAAGAAGATCGACTTAATGGAATACAGAATCAAGCGTATGTGGATTGGATAACTCAGGATTCAATGCTCCTGTCATGGTTACTCTCAACAATCTCTGAATCAATCGTGAATGAGATCCTTGGAGTAAAATATTCACATGAAGCTTGGGACAAGATTCACAAGCTGTTTCAAGGCATGATGAAATCTAAGTCAAGACTCTTGCGTTCGGAGTTGCACTCGATCAAGAAAGGTTCAAAAACAGCAAAAGAATTTCTCTCCCGTATTAAAGGTATATGTGATTCACTCAAAGCAATAGGAAGTCCAATCAGTGATGAAGAACGAACTGACATTGTCCTTGGAGGTTTACCGTCTGAATATGTTGCTTTTATTGCTACTGTTCATGGACGTGAAAATCCTTATTCTATCGAGGATCTTAGCATACAATTGCTTACACATGAGCAAATCCTTGCTAAACAATCTGAAACACTATTTTCAGACACAGCAGCTGTTAATCTGACGCAACATGTCAATGAAGTAGAGAAACAGGATTCTACTGATAATAATGCAGTTAACAATAATATTCTTCTAGCTAATTCTCACAATCAGGAACAGAGAACTGGCTCTCTTAACTCAGATCACTCAGGACGATCATATTTCTCAAACAGAGGTCGAGGACGCTATGGTGGACGTAATTTCAGAGGTAGAGGACGCTATGGAGGTCGATCAAATGTGCAGTGTCAATTGTGCTACAAATTTGGTCATGATGTCCATACATGTTGGTATCGATATGATGACAATTTTGTTCCTACTCTTCCATCTCCTGTTAATGCTTTACAGATGTTTCCTCAACAAGGTCAGATGAGTAACCTGCCTCAACATGGTCGTTCTCTTCAGTATATTAGACCTCAGCATATGCAGCCACAAGCTATGGTTGCTGCTCATGCAGCCTCTCCTGCTATGGAATGGTATCCAGACTCAGGAGCTACACATCATGTTACATCCAATCCCTCAAATTTAATTCAAAGCCAGCAACTCAGTGGTACAGACCAGATTATGATAGGAAATGGACAAGGTTTGCCTGTTGCAGCAGTTGGTTCCTCTCTTTTTCCTTCCCCACTTGATCCTCACACACATCTACATCTGAAAAATCTCTTGCTTGTGCCTTCAATTATGAAAAATCTTGTTAGTGTTAGTCAATTTGCGCAAGATAATTCTGTCTACTTTGAATTTCATCCTACTTTTTGTCTTGTTAAATCTCAGGAGTCACACAAGGTTTTACTTGAAGGCACTCTTGACTCAAGTGGCCTCTATAAGTTTGACAACATAAATCTTCAGTCAAGCCCAACTCAGCATGTGTCTCCATCTTCAAGTTCCATATTACCTATCTGTAACATAGAAGTTGCTAATTCTGTGTACTCTATGTGGCATTGTCGACTAGGACATCCACACAAAGATGCTCTTAATTCAGTTCTTCGAGTCTGTAATATCACTATTCCTAATAAAACAGTTGATGATTTTTGTGCTGCTTGTTGCATTGGTAAGTCTCATCGTCTACCATCACATCCTTCCCTCACAGTTTATCACAAGCCTTTTGAACTCATTTATAGTGATTTGTGGGGACCTGCTCCAATGCCTTCTGTCATGGGATACTTATACTATATCTCATTTGTCGATGCACACACAAGGTTTACATGGATATATCCCTTAAAACAAAAATCTGATGCTTTTCAAACTTTCAAGAATTTTCATTCCTTAATCACCACTCAATTTCAAATGCCTATTAAAGCCATTCAAACTGATTGGGGTGGGGAATTCAGAGTCTTCACACAATATTTACTTCTTCATGGTATAAATCACAGAATTGTTTGTCCTCACACTCACCATCAAAATGGTGTTGTTGAACGCAAACACAGGCATATTGTTGACACTGGGTTGACAATGCTATCTTCAGCCTCTCTTCCCATGCAATACTGGGATTATGCTTTCACCTCAGCCGTTTATCTTATTAATAGGCTACCTACTGCTTCTCTAAACTTTCAGGTTCCCTACACACTTCTATTCAATGCTATTCCAGATTACAAGTTTCTCAAAATCTTTGGTTGTGCTTGCTTTCCCTTCCTTAGACCTTACAATAACCACAAACTAGAGTTCAGGTCTCAAGAATGTCTGTTTCTTGGCTATGCTACAAAACATAAAGGTTATCTATGTCAAAATCCTGCTGGTAGAATCTTTATTTCCAAAGATGTTCTGTTTAATGAAAGTAAATTTCCCTTTCCCTTGTGGCATCCCAAGTCTGTCATCTCTGTCTCTTCTCCCACTCCCTCACTTCCTCTTTCTGTTTTGCCAAGATACAATCTTCATCAACACCATTCTTCTCCCAATATCAATAAGACAGTAACTGATGCAACAGCAGCTCAATCTGATTCCACTGCTCCTTCTGCTCATGATCTTGCTGTCCATCCTGATACAGTTGTTCTTCCTGATCATGGTTTAGCTGTCCATTCTGGTACTCCTGATCCCCTTGGTTTCCCTGTGGGTGCTGCTTCTTTCTCTCACAATCTTGACACTTTACCATCACCTATGTCTTCACCCTCTACTCCTGTCATGTCTTCAAGTTTTCCATCTGATTTCTCCACTTCTTCCTCTTCTCTTTTACCACCTTCTAGTTCTGATTATCAACCTTCCACTTCTGTCAGTCCTCCTTCATCTTCTCAGTCTATTATTACTAGATCTAAGTCCTTAGCCAGGTCTCTTGTTCTTCTTACTCACATGGAACCCACTACTGTTAAACAAGCCTTGGCCTCTCCTCACTGGTTGCAGGCTATGCAAGCTGAATTCACAGCTTTACAAGTGAACAAAACTTGGCATCTGGTATCTCCTCCTGCAGGCAGAAAAATCATTGGTTGCAAGTGGGTCTTTAAAGTCAAAGAAAATCCAGATGGGACTATAAATAAGTACAAGGCCAGATTAGTTGCTAAAGGCTTTCATCAACAAGAAGGTTTTGATTATACTGAAACCTTTTCTCCTGTTGTTAAGCCAGTAACCGTGAGGATCATGCTCACTCTGGCCCTCACTCATGGCTGGACTTTGAGACAGCTGGACATCAATAATGCCTTTCTTAATGGTGATTTGGTTGAAGATGTTTTTATGCAACAGCCTCCAGGTTTCGAGTCTGATGATAAACAGCTAGTTTGCAAGTTGGATAAGGCTCTCTATGGTCTCAAGCAAGCACCTAGAGCTTGGTTTGACAAGCTCAAGCAGGCTTTGATTCTTCTTGGCTTCCAATCAAGTCACTGTGACCCTTCTTTGTTTTTTCTTTGTCAACATAACAGATGTGTTTACATTTTGATTTATGTGGATGACATCATTATAACTGGGACTGATATTCCTTTCATTAATCACTTGGTCACTGACTTGAATTCTCAGTTTGCTCTTAAGGATCTTGGTGCTTTGGATTTCTTCTTGGGCATCCAAGTGAAGAAACATTCTTCTGGTTGCCTTTCCTTATCACAATCGAAGTACATTCAGGATCTCTTGGCTCGTGCCAACATGTCAGAGGCTAAGAGTGTAGCTTCTCCTATGGCTTCTTCATGTCGACTGTCTAAACATGGCTCCAACTACTTTGATGATCCTTTCCAATATAGATCTATTGTTGGTGCTCTCCAATATGCAACAATCACTCGACCAGAAATTAGCTTTGCCGTCAACAAGGTATGTCAATTCATGGCTCAACCTCTTCTTGATCATTGGCATGCTGTTAAGCGCATTCTTCGGTATCTCAAAGGCACACTCTCCTATGGCCTTGTGCTTCAACCTGCTCCCACACAGTGTCCCTTCGCCTTGGCAGCATTCTGTGATGCTGATTGGGCAACTGATACTGATGACCGTCGATCAACTTCTGGAGCTTGTGTCTTCTTTGGTCCTAATCTGGTATCTTGGTGGTCTAAAAAGCAATCCTTAGTGGCTCGTTCCAGCACTGAGGCTGAGTATCGGAGTCTTGCCCTTGCTGCTTCTGAGGTTCTATGGATTCAATCTCTTCTTCGTGAACTATGTGTTCCATTGGCTACTCCTCATATTTACTGTGATAATCTCAGCACAGTGGCTCTCTCTCACAATCCTGTTCTGCATGCAAGGACTAAGCATATGGAACTTGACATCTTCTTTGTACGTGAACGTGTTATCTCAAAGGAGTTGCTTGTGTCTCATGTTCCAGCACCTGATCAGCTAGCTGATACTCTTACCAAGCCGTTATCTGCTCCCATGTTTGCTGATTATAGGACCAAACTGAGGGTTCTGGATACTCATCTTCTCCACAACTCCACAGTTTGAGGGGGCATATTATCATGTAGCTTCTCCTTAGTCTGTTGTGGTGTTTGTTACACCTTGCTTTTCATGTTAGTTAGTTATAGGTTTGTTAGAGTTTGTTGTAGGTTTGTTATAGGTTTGTTATATTGTTAGAGTTTGTTGTAAGTTTGTTTGTTAGAGTTTGTTGTAAGTTTGTTATAGGTTTGTTATATTGTTAGAGTTTGTTGTAAGTTTGTTATAGGTTTGTTATACTTTCCTCTATATAAGTGGTTGTGTTGTCATTGTAAATGGATTGAGAATAAACCTTTCATTATCACTATGGAATCTCTTCTCTTCCTCTCCATTTTCACTCACTCTCTTATTCATCTACAAAGTTCATTGAACTTTATTATCATCTGTTCTCTAAATTTGATTCTAAAAACAAAAAAATAGTTACAGTTTTAAAAACTTTTTTTTACAAAACAAGCTTACCAAACGAGTCTTTTTGTTTTTTTGTTCTGAGCACTAACTATTTTTAAAAGCAGGAATCAAATAGAGCCAATTTCTATTCCTTTTTTTATTTCGCTCGGATTCAGGTACTTTCGCCTTAATTGCTGTTGCTATAAAATGATGCACAAAGTATCCCGACCTTAGTTTTTTGTTTTTTTGTATGTTGTAATTGTTGGAATTAATGAGATAATTAATGTATTCATTGGTTATGAATAAGAAATAGGTTAATAAAGAAAAGAGAAAAGGGAAGATGAAGAGGTGTGTGGGTTTTTTAACAAGTCTCACATTGGACAATTAGTAGGAAGTGGGAGAGTATATAAGCTCCCACCTCCCTCTCTTGAATTGGCCCTTGGGTCACTACATGTTTTATGTAGGGGAGGAGATAGGTGGGCTTTGGGTTAAAAAGACTATTATAACCTTGAAATAAAATATAATTATAAAAATTTCTTGATTTTTGTTTTAAAATAATATCATTTTAAGCTCAATATAAATAATTTATCTATATTAAATGGAAAAAAAAAAAAAACACAGCTAATGTCATGTTGGTACATTAACATGTTCCATGTCCTATCAACTTTATCATTCATCATACTATATTGCCTTTTTTATGAATTGGCCGAACCTCTAAACATTATTTTTTTTTGGGTAAGCTAAACATTACTGTACTTTTAACTTCATTAGATTTCTCATATTCAACCTCCTTATCTTATGATTGATGAGAAAAGAAAAACAAATTAAATCAAATAGTTAAAACAATTACTTTCAAATTCTCGATGGTACTTATCCATTTGTATTTGTTTTTTTATTTATATCTCATATTTATAGATATGAAATGAACCACAATATGTTGAAATGAACAAAAAAGAATATTCGCACAGAGAAGCTCTTAAGTCTAAACTCATAAACCCGACAAAGGTAAGTCATACGAGGCATGCATATAGGCGTGCTAATCAACATTTTTATATACTTTCATTTAATTTTTTTATTTTAAAAAGAAACAATATATATATATATATATATATATATATATATATATATATATGAGGCAGGATATTCTTACACCGATGTAAGAGTTAGAAGTCTTACACTCCATCTTGACCATTGATCCACTTGTATCCAATAGCTCACATTACTAAAAAATTAGAGCCCTTAGATATAATTAGGATCAACGGATAAGATTGAGAGTGTAACTTACACTGGTGTAAAATGATCCTGACCCTATATATATATATATATATATATATATTGATGCGAACCCGGTGAATACCAATGAGCAAGGAAGGAAGAGATCGGTGGGAGTAGAAAGACAGACGGTGGAGGAAGAGAGGCAGACGGTGGAGGAAGAGAGGCAGACAGTAGAGAAAGAAGAAGTTGAGCAAAGAAGAAAGGGGACGCGTGCGAGGAGGGCGGCCACGTGGTTGGGGGATTTCGACACTTCTAGAAGTGGCTGAGAATTGGGTAAGGAAATGGGTTTGTGGGTTGGGCCGCGAATCTTTTAAAGTCCAGCCCGTAGACATTAGGATGTAATAAAATAATGGGCCTTTATACTAAGCCCACTTTTATCTCTCATAATTCAGTTACAAGAGTAGATTACAGTTTTAGCCTTTAAAGGGGAGAAGGGTCACGAGGAAAAGGGGATCAATATTTTGTAACAAACTTCATCTTCTTGAATCTTGTATTTCTGGAGTTGCCGACATTCTCTTCAATTGCCGTTGAAATATCAAATAGATACGTATATTCAGTTTGATTGAATCTAGATAGCTTGGTGCTATCAATTTGGTGCTTTCATTGAGAGAAACTTCCGTAGACGAAATGGCGGAGGGAACTCGCACAGCTGTTAAGCATGGCCTGCTTGATGAATGTCTTACCAAACTTGCAAGGCATGAAGACCAATTCAGTGCGTTGGGCGAACTGCTGCAGAACATAAACCTTAAGTTAGCTGTAATGGAGGCAAAAATGGATCAGAATCAGAAAGGCAAAGGAGAGCACAAGGGGGAGCACAGTATGGGAGCCGGGCTTAATACCTTCTTTGGTAACAATGCTTATAAGTCTGTTAAATTCACAGTACCCAGATTTGCAGGGGGTAATCCAGAACCCTGGGTCCATAAAATCCAACAGTTCTATGGATTTCATGGCTTATCTGATGCGGACAAACTGACACTATCATCCTTTCAAATGGATGGAGTTGCTGAAGATTGGTTTCATTGGATGGAACGAAATCAACGATTGACAACTTGGAACGCATTCCTGGACGCATTGAGATCCAGATTTGGTCCTTCCAAGTACAAAGATCTACGAGGAGAATTGGGACGATTAATGCAACAAACCACAGTGGAAGAATACCAGAAATCTTTTGAACAATTATCCAATCAGATTATAGGCATTGACGACGTTACCTTACAAAGCTATTTTGAGTCAGGGCTCAAATCGGAGATTCGAAAAGAGGTACGTTTACATCTTCCTGACTCTTTAGAAAATGCCATGGCCATTGCAAAGGTGATCGAGGACAAGTTGAGTGATCGACCTGCATCACGGTTTGGAGCCCAGAAAAGTTATACCCACACCAACACCATGAATTCGGTTGGGCTACTGCCTACCCCTCCGAAGAGCAACATGCTCTCAACAGGTGCCACTAAAAATTCCATACCATTTAAGCGGTTGACTTCTGCCGAGATGACAGAGAAGAGAGAAAAAGGGTTATGTTTCTATTGTGACGAAAAATTTCACAGAAATCATGTATGCAAGAGCAAGATGTTTATGTTGGTGATTCAAGATGAGGAGGAGGAAGAAAAACTGACTGACTTAGAAGTTGATAATGAGAAGATTGGGGGAGATGAGGAAGTACCTGGTATTAGTCTTCACGCGATGGATGGGCAATACTCGTCTAGTACCTTGAGGTTACGTGGTGTGATTAATAAACACGATGTCCAAGTTTTGGTTGATGGGGGTTCCACTCATAATTTTGTTCAAGAGAGAGTGGTGAAATTTCTGGGGTTGGATGTCAAACCCATCAGTCCATTCAAGGTCCTTGTGGGTAATGGAGAACATCTTGGTTGTAGGGGAGTGTGCTCGCAGGTAGCACTGGAACTACAAGGCCATGTCTTCAAAGCAGATTTGTTTGTACTTCCGATACAAGGAGCGGAGGTGGTGCTCGGTGTTCAATGGTTATCGGAGTTTGGGGATGTCACCACAAATTATCAGCAACTGCTCTTGAAATTTAAAAGACAGGATCAGTTGATCGAATTACAGGGTGAACCAAGGGTGCAAGTTGATACCATAGAACTACACCAACTTCGTAAGCTAGCCAGCTCTGATGCGGTGGCCACTTATTTCCAACTACAGGCCATTAATCATGAGATACAGCCTAAACAAGTAGCTGATGACTGCCAGGACGTTCTAATCCAGCAAGTGTTACAAGACTATGAGGTTATCTTTGCTATTCCCCAGCAATTACCCCCTTCACGTGCAGAGGACCATCAAATACACCTGGAACCTGACACAAAGGCAGTAAACGTTAGACCCTACAGATATCCATACTTTCAGAAAACTGAAATTGAAAAAATGGTAAAGGAAATGCTTCACACAGGGGTCATCCGGCCAAGTTTGAGCCCTTTTTCATCACCAGCACTCCTTGTTAAAAAAAAAGATGGTACCTGGCGATTTTGTATCGACTATAGGGCGTTGAATCAGGTGACAATCCCTAATCGTTTCCCAATTCCAACGGTGGACGAGATGTTGGATGAACTCACCGGAGCAGTGATTTTCTCCAAGATGGACTTGCGCTCCGGATACCATCAAATCCGAATGGCACCCCAGGACATATTTAAGACAGCTTTCAGAACACATCAGGGACACTATGAATTTGTAGTGATGCCATTTGGCCTCACAAACGCCCTTGCCACCTTTCAGGGAATCATGAACTCGGTGCTCAAAGACTTCCTACGCAAGTTTGTCATCGTATTCTTCGACGACATACTCATCTATAGCCGATCAGTGGGAGAGCATGGAGCACATTTGCAACAAGTCATGGAATGTCTGAGGAAAAACCAATTTTATGCAAAGAGGTCGAAATGTTCATTTGGGCAGAATGAGATCGAGTACTTGGGACATATTGTGGGTAATCAAGGGGTCCGACCTGATTTGGGAAAGATAAGGGCCATCAGGGATTGGGAAAAACCAACAACCTTGAAACAGTTGAGAGGGTTCCTTGGTTTGGCTGGCTACTACCGTAAATTCGTTCGGGGTTTTTCCCATCTTGCAGCCCCCCTAACAGCCTTATTACACAAGGGTGCTTTTGGCTGGAATGAGGGTGCTGACCGAGCAATGGAGGAACTGAAAAGAGCACTGTCGAATCCTCCAATTTTGGCATTACCGGACTTCACAAAAAAATTTGTCGTGACCACAGATGCGTCAGGGGTGGGCATTGGGGCTGTACTGAGTCAAGATAACAGACCCATAGCCTATTTTAGCAAGAAGCTAAACTCCAAAATGCAACAGGCATCCACATATGTCAGAGAGATGTTTGCCATAACAGAGGGGGTGTCCAAATGGCGACAATTTCTCCTAGGAGGACCTTTTATCATCCGAACGGACCAACACAGCATCAAGGAGATGATGGACCAAGTAATTCAGACCCCAGAACAACAACGTTTCCTTGTTAAGCTACTTGGGTTTGATTATTCGATTGAGTATTATCCTGGAGCGGGTAATAAGGTAGCCGATGCACTCTCACGCCAACCGGAATCTGAATCAACAGTACACCAACTTCAGGGATGTGCCATGGTGATTACCACAGTGACAAACAACCTGATCGAACAATTGAAACTTGAAGCCCAAACAAATTCAGAACTGTTGCGGTTGAAGGACTTCATTGACAAGAACAGTGAGGAGCATGCCCATTACAGTTGGAGAGAAGGACTTATTCTCTTTAAGGGCCGTGTAGTGGTGGCTTCCAATTCTGAAATCCGAATTGCCATCCTCCATGAGTTTTATTCGTCACTAGTTGGAGGACATGGGGGGGTTAAGAAAACCTTGCAACGGGTGAGTCCTCTCTATTATTGGCCCAATTTGAAAAGAGATGTTCAGGAATTTGTAAGAACTTGTCCTGTGTGCCAAGTAACAAAATATCAACCGCTGTCTCCAGCGGGTCTACTCCAGCCTCTCACGGTACCTATGGCCATTTGGGAAGACCTCTCTATGGACTTTGTAGTGGGTCTCCCACCATCAGAAGGCAAAACAGCAATTCTCGTCGTTGTGGATAGGCTTTCGAAATACGCCCATTTCATTGCCCTACCCTCCAATTATACAGCAACGAAAGTAGCATCTGTCTTTGTAGACCAAATCTGCCGCTTACATGGAATTCCTCGCTCCATTGTCTCGGACCGAGACCGCATCTTTGTAAGTAAATTCTGGGGCGAATTAGCACGGCTGAGTGGTACAAAACTCTGCTTCAGCACAGCAAATCATCCAGAAACAGATGGACAAACTGAGGTAACTAATAGGGGGTTGGAACAATACTTACGATGTTACACGATGGAGTCCCCAAAACAGTGGGTGCACTTCCTGCCATGGGCTGAATTCTCTTATAACACAGCCTATCACTCGTCGATTGGGGCTTCTCCTTTCCAAGTGGTGTATGGTCGAGCACCCCCTAGCATACATCCGTATGCTGAAGCCACGACACCGGTGGAAGCCGTCGACTCTTTGCTCACTCACAGGGATGCCATTTTGCGTCAACTAAAAGAGAACCTGCATCGCACCAGGCAAAGGATGAAAGTTCAGGCAGATAAAAGGCGTCGCGATGTGCAATTTTCGGTGGGAGAAAAGGTATTGGTCAAACTTCAACCTTATCGACAAAGATCAGTGAGAAATCAAACCTTCTCTAAGTTGCGTCGTCGATTCTACGGACCTTTTCCGATCACTGAACGTGTTGGATCCGTGGCCTACCGACTAAGTTTGCCGGATCATTCCCGGATTCACCCCGTGTTCCATGTATCCTTACTGAAACCCTACCGGAAAAATCCCATCTTTCATCCCAAACCGCTTCCGGCGACCAGCTGGGACAACCATCCGGTGGTACAACCGCTGGCGGTGCTACGTACGAGGGTGCTACAGCCGGGAAAGGAGGAAAGCTTACAACTTTTGGTTCAGTGGGAGGGTATGCAACTGGAAGACGCTACCTGGGTTTACTACTCCGAGTTTTGTCGGTCTTTTCCCAGTTATAATCTTGAGGACAAGATTGATTTTTTAAGGAGGGAGGGAAATGATGCGAACCCGGTGAATACCAATGAGCAAGGAAGGAAGAGATCGGTGGGAGTAGAAAGGCAGACGGTGGAGGAAGAGAGGCAGACGGTGGAGGAAGAGAGGCAGACAGTAGAGAAAGAAGAAGTTGAGCAAAGAAGAAAGGGGACGCGTGCGAGGAGGGCGGCCACGTGGTTGGGGGATTTCGACACTTCTAGAAGTGGCTGAGAATTGGGTAAGGAAATGGGTTTGTGGGTTGGGCCGCGAATCTTTTAAAGTCTAGCCCGTAGACATTAGGATGTAATAAAATAATGGGCCTTTATACTAAGCCCACTTTTATCTCTCATAATTCAGTTACAAGAGTAGATTACAGTTTTAGCCTTTAAAGGGGAGAAGGGTCACGAGGAAAAGGGGATCAATATTTTGTAACAAACTTCATCTTCTTGAATCTTGTATTTCTGGAGTTGCCGGCATTCTCTTCAATTGCCGTTGAAATATCAAATAGATACGTATATTCAGTTTGATTGAATCTAGATAGCTTGGTGCTATCATATATATATATATATATATATATATATATCTGTTTTTTTAAAAAGGCTCTCGTATAGATGAATTTCTTTTCCAACTCTTCAAGAATTGAATAATTGCCTTCAAAATGGAGAAATAGTGGAGTGAGGAAGCTTAAGCAAAAATATATTTTATTTGAAGGAGATTATATTTACAATTCTTTTGTTTAAAAACTTAACTATGTATTAAGGTAGTACATAAACCAACTCATGTATTACCGTTAGTATATAGTTAAACAGAAAAATATTTTTGCAGTTACTGCAGATAAGTTATCTGCATTTACTCCCAAAATGACGTTGTTTTGGAATTAAAATATTAAAAAATTATAATTATAAAGAATATAATAACCCTGAAATAAATTAAAATTACAAAAATAACATGATTTCCGTCCCAAAATGACGTCGTATTAGGCTTACTGCAGATATCTTATCTATAGTAATTATAAAAAAAGCGAATTGTAATGAGGGATCCTCGAATAGAGTTCATATATAACAAGCTTGGTGTATATGATCTATACGCTCCAGCTTGAGGGGGACTGTTAGAAAGAATATATCTTCTGTATATCTGTAAATATTTATTTTCTTATTTCATTAGGGTTTGTATTAGGTCTGGGTTAAACCCATTAGTATGTCTATATATTGTATATCTTGCATCAGTTCAATGCACACAATTTTATTTCAATGTTCCTATCTCCTATCTTGTTATTTAACAAGGTACTTTTGTGTTTATTGCTGTTGCTATAAAATGATGCACAAAGTTAGTATTCCGACCTTAGTTTTTGTTAATTTATATTTTGTAAGCTTATAAAAAAATATAGAAGAATCATGCTGAATTATTTATTTTGATACTCGACGAGATTTTTTTTTTTTTTTGGTAAATACATGGGGCATTGCCCCACGAAACAGACAAAACGAAACAAAAGAAAACAAACAATAACAGGAAAAAGCAAGACAAAAAGAAAACTAAAAACCATCGACTCAGAAGAAACAAACTCAGCATCTTGCAGCTGGAGTGATGACTCCCGGATCCAGCATATCAGCAGTAAGAAGATTAAGTAGCTCACTGTGAGGGGATGTAATAGTGGATAAACCAAAAGGATCATCCATTGCTTTCTTCGCTAGCCAGTCCGCACAATGATTACAGGTCCTAGAAATATGCTTCAACAAGACAGACCAATCCTTATTGAGAGCAGCTCGAATCTTAGTTACCAGAGGTAGCTTTCGAGTGTCATTACCAGTCATGGTAAGAAGGCCAATGGCTTGAGCAGAATCTGATTCAAGAATAATTTTCTTCCAACCAGATTTCCAAGCAAACTCCAACCCATGTAAAATAGCCCAGAGTTCAGCTTGCAAAGGGGAGCAGGAACCAATAAAGACAGAGAAACCAGAAACCCAATTCCCCTCCCAGTCTCTCAATAATCCCCCACATGCAGCTCTCTCATTAGAAACTGCACCATCAACATTTAATTTTAAAGAACCTTGAGTTGGAGCAATCCAGGCAGGAGAGGATCTGATGAGGGGGTATATAGGATCAACTTTTGTTAGCAATTTTCTGTTACAGCACCTTAACTCTCCAATTGATTCAGCAATACAAGGAGAAGGGTCTTCAGGTCTCTTTACAAAGCCTTCATGAAGCTCTTTATTTCTCCAATACCATAAGAAATTACAAACGGTAAAGAAAAAGTCCCTCCAGTCCTTGGCATGGGTATTCTTTATATTCAAATTGAGGATAATCCACTCTTTGGAACAGCTTGAGGTGAAAAAACCAGGAGGAAGAGGATGCAACAAAGGTATTAGCCAGACCTTTTTAGCTTTATTACAGTCTCTAAAAGCATGGAGCAGGGTCTCCGCTAGGTCAGGACAAGAGGGGCAGCTATTAGAGGAATCACTCCATTTGCTGATATAGTCTTTAGTTAGCATCCTACCATGGAGCATTTTCCACAAAAGAAGCTTAACTCTCTCTTTCCCTTTCCAACTCCATATCCGGTCCCAGCAGCTATCACTAGAGAGGGAGTTAGGACAGGTCAGATTTCTATAAGCCGATTTAACTATAGACTGACCTGGAAGCAAATTTCTCCAGCTAACACAATCCTCTCCTGCTTCCCCATCAGGATGAGGAATAGCCATAATCTGGTTTACTACACTTTCATTAAAATGGTTAAAGAGAAAGTGCGTATTCCATCCCTCTCCTGAAGAGAAAGTATTATGGTTTATTTTTAGATCAACAATCTCAGCTGAAGGAGGAACAATTGCTAACGAAATTAAGCTAGTGTTGAGACCAGCCCAATCATCCTTCCAGAAATCAACTTTCTTCCCATTACCAATCTGCCAAGAGATATTACTTAACATATCTGGCCAGACTTTGCATAAACTTTTCCATAAATGAGAATCATACGGTTTAGAAGATGCCTCCTTTAACAACTCTTTATTTCTGCCATATTTAGCCACTAGGAATATTGGCAGATACCTGGGCTATAGAATGAAGCATGGAAAAATAAACTACATTATGGAGAGATCATGGACAGAGTAAATGGGAGACTCCAGGGCTGGAAAAAGAGCTGCTTGTCTATACTCGACGAGATTAGTTTGGCTATTGTATGTACATAACAAATTGTTGAATCCGAACGAACCTCTTGGTGGACGTGTGGTTCTTTGTACAGAACTTTACATGTACATTTCTTTAGTAAAATTTGCTATAATTATTAGAACTATTTCATTTTAATTGTTTTATCTTATTTTAGGTTGATTTAATTAACTATCTTTATTTTAAGAAAAAAAAAATTATTTAGAATTGTTTACTATTGATTGTATTATAATTAGTCATCATTAAAAACCATTTTTTCCCTCATCATGTCTAATTTGTAATTGGCCTATCAAAATATGTACAATAATTAGAAGGCATAATAAATGATGTTTAGGGTTTAAGTTTAGACTCATTTATAATAATTTTCCTTGATTTTTGGATCGTTCAACCAGTTCACCAATTCACTGAACATCAGATATCCTACACACCAGTGACCTTATCAGTTCACTGATATGCCTCCAGCATATGTATAAATATAAGCCAAAAAGAGAAAGAATCTTGATTAATTTTGGATAAAAAGGGCTAGAATTACTGATAATTTGATAAATCTCAATCAGAGATCACACAACTTATTTCCCTCTAATTTTGTAGGAAAACAGGACAAAAAGAAGCCCAATTGGAAGTTACCAAGCTGAAGCCCCACGCTATTAGCGTGGAACTCGCGCTAGTAGCGCTAGAATTAAATTCCATCCAAAGACATTCACACTGTTAGCGCGGAATCCGCGCTAGTAGCGCCAGCCAAATATTGCCGCCCACGCTGATTGCGTGGGAACCTCGCTAGTTGCGTGAACTTCCAGTGATGTGAATAAAACTCCCACGCTAGCAGCGTGGGAGGTGCGGACAATCAACAGTGAATCCTATTCTAAATCAGAGAAAGATCTGACTGAGATTCGCGGAGAAGATTTAATCAAGATATCTGAGAGAGACACAAAGTCTATAAATAGAGGCTTCTAATCTCAGAGAAAAACATCTTTGGCTGGAGAGAATTGTGAGGACCATAGAATTGAGAGAATTCTTGGATACTCGCGCTGGAGATCAGGATTCCACCGGAGTTGAAGGCTGAAGAGCATTGAGTTTTTATTCTTCTTCTTCTTTTCTTCTTAGTTTATGAACAATCTTTATTCTTTAAATTTTTTTAAGTCAGACATGAATATGTCTGGCTAGTTTTTATTTTTGTAGTTGGGATCACGGACCCGATGTGAATCCTTTATATTTTTTGTATTGTTTTTATAATTTAATTAGTTAGTTAGTTTTATTATGTCTGTGTTAATTTTTCCATATCCTGATTGGAATTGGAAACTCTAATTATAGCACTTTATGAGGATTCTCCTGCATTCCGTGCCATGCAGTGGCAGATCTAGAGGTTGACAATTCACGGCGACTATTTGTAAGAACCCGCACCGCTAATTAAGGAGATTAATTAAATAAATGTGATAATTAGGAAATAATTCAATAATTGACCCTAATAATTATTATGAGACTCTAATAATTATAGTAAGTGGGTAATAATGCTGAAAGTCGCTTTTCGGGTGAAAGCGCAGATACCGGTTCTGCTACCCGGTATAAATGCGTACTAGTGAAGTATCCCGAAAAATTATAACAAGTGCATGATAATTACTAGAATAATATGTAGGACTTGTAAAACGAGTTTCAAGTCAAAACAACGAGAACTGGTGCCAAAACTGATACTGACTATGGAAAAGTGCGTACCGAAAAGATGCTCCGAAAAATAAAATAAAAATATAAAAAATCTTAGAATAATGAGTAGGTTAAGATTCATGTAACACACCGCAGTACTCCGGTTGTTAACATACATGATACTTAACATTCACAGCGGAAGACTTTATTGAAAAGGAATAAAGCGTCTTATAAAAATACGAGTAAAATTTTTCCAAAACCTTTTATAAAAATATTTCTAGAAACGTTCACGTGAGATACTGCGAAAGTGTAAATCTAAACATACATCTACTAATTAATCCTATGAGCCAGTATTAGTGGCCATTGACCATCAAGATATGACATCAAGTGTCATTCCTGACGGAGTCTAACGGATAACATAACGGCTGTATTTCGGATAACTGGGAACATGGTTCTCACACATACATTTAACCTGATAAATATGATAATTTAAACAGACAGCTTGCAAGTCCACACGGATTGCAATCCCCTCAATGGGTCAATACAAACAAGAAGACTACATGCCCAAATTAACTGAATACATGCATCAAGTCTATATTAATTCAAAGAATAAAAACATCAGTAATTAATCCATGGCTCTAAGGATAAGATCATGAGCCTAAATAAATACATGACATAATCTCCATATATAATTAACCATGTTAACAAATCCATATGTCATCATAAGTCTAAACATAGTCTATAATAATCAGCTGCATCATCAACTACTCCAATGCGGGGGCCTTGCCCCTAGAAGCATCACCACTACTCTGGGTACCTGAAATGATGTCCCTAAACGGGGTAAGATAATAACATCTCAGTAAGCTCAAGGTTCATAGAGGATCCTCTAACCCCTGAGCCCACTTCCTGCATAACAAGTCAGATATAAAGCATATAATACAGACATACAGCATAAAGATAGCATCATCATATCATCATTGTGTAACCCTAGGGTCAAAGCCATAGACGGTTACACATGTGTGACTTCCAGGGTCAAGCCATAGACAGTCAACACAACCTCAGTATGAAATAGCTCCCAGAGTCAAGTCGTAGGCAGCCTACATACCATGATCACTGGCCAGGATCCTCATAACATATATCATCAGTGCATCATCATACCATCAAGATCATATAACATCTATATGAATGTGAAAGAATGCACATATACATCATACCATATACTCTCATACAATACAACCATAATGCCCACCATCATGGTGGGGCCACAGGAGAGATGAGTCAATTAGAACTAGGAGCCTACCTCAGGGAGCTTAGCACAAGCCCACACTCTAATAGTATACGTATGCTCCAACAAAATCCTCAAGTGCACGGTTCTCTAGGCACACCTAGAGTAGGAACCATTCACATCATTAATTACATATTAATTAATCAAGTCATATCCACGACTTAATCATTTAATAATTCCACTTTTGATACTCATATGCCAATAATATGCCCATT
Organism: Gastrolobium villosum; assembly: GCA_032173675.1. Classification (NCBI taxonomy): domain Eukaryota; kingdom Viridiplantae; phylum Streptophyta; class Magnoliopsida; order Fabales; family Fabaceae; genus Gastrolobium; species Gastrolobium villosum. The sequence continues at coordinate 13,790 of JAVKPL010011782.1, read as the reverse complement.
ACAAGTCTAGACCAATTATTACATAATTACGTATTTTAGTGCATTATTACAAGCTACCTAAATCTTCAATTAATTACATAACTTAGAATCACATGCGAGGCTCACTTAGGTAACTTAGATTATTTTCAACTCATCCAAGCCATATTTATGATTATTATAAGTTACTAAGGGTTCCCTTAAGCCCACTTAGCTTAAATATCACTTTTACGGTTTTCCCATAACTATACATGCTTCTATTTTCTAGTTACTGAGAGCAACTCACTTGTTATAAAATTCTCATCTTTTATTATGTTAATATAGACTCAATTACCTTTCCAACAAGGTATCACATGCCTCATTTGGAGTTTCCTAGCTCCGGTTATCACCATTTGAAGTTGGACAAACAAAGCTGTTTGCCAACTCCGAACAGGGCCCTAAACATCCTTTACCATTTCTGTGATTATGGAAAATATACTAAACCAATTTCTCTAAATATTTTATGTAGACAAATAGACATATTTATCTTTAATTCGACATATTATGAGCCTAATTTGAGTAAGCATAGAGGGAGAAACAATTCGTGGAAGTTACAGCCATGTATAGCGCCCCTGCACATGGTCTCCCTGTGCAGTCCTCACTCAAATGAACATATAGAATGGAGTACATCTTCAGTTGATACCAAATTTTGACACCATATAGCTAACATCTCAAGCTTCAATTTGATATAAGGCACATCCCTATATGACCTCTGTGGATGGAGATATGCTCTCTCCAATTTCACCTAAAAAATGGTCACTTAGCCTTAAATGTGTTTTCTTAACAAACCTTAATTACTTTTGATTATAAATCCCAATTCACATTAATTCTTGGATTTTTCTATTATTAAGTCACATTATGAAATATCCTTAGTCCCATTATGTCATTATACTTAAATTTTACTAATTATTTAATTAGTGTACCTAAACCTTACTTTAGTCCAATTTTAGAGTTAAATCCTTAATTACTTTTGTTAATTAATCCCTACCCTTAATTAATCACCTAATTGATCATTTAATTAAATTGAAAACATAAAACCCTAATCATACTATTTAGGGAAGATTTGATTAAGTGGTATTATTAGGGTTCAAATCCATTCCTTAGTCATAATTAGTATCTTTAAGATTAAAGGTTGCATTTTTAACCTTTCCCTTGGTTCCACATATGATTATCCACACTTTAGACCATCAAGAACCCATTTTTATCAAATTAAAACATCAACCCCATAGAAAACTCATGATGGCTGAATCATATAGGTGGATGGGAAAGCATTTTTGTCAACATTTCTCCAAGTAATCATGCTTACTTCTTCAAGTTAACTCCAAGGCTTCAAGCTTCCACTTTTCTCAAGTAAGGATGCATCTTTTCCACAAAGAACACACTTTTAATAAAGACTCAAAGTTAGAACTCAAGAACACAACTCAAAGGTGGGATTTTCAAGAAAAAGATTCAAGATACTTACACTAAAACTCAAGTAGACAAGAACAAAAGGAGTGTTCTTCAAAGAGAACTCAAAATATCATCTCTAAGGTTTGAACTTCTCAACACCATGGCTGTATGGAAGGAGATTTACCATGAAATTTTGGTTTCTAGCAACAAAAAAATGGTATATTCTTGAAGAGGATGATGAGAGGAACAACTTTGATGAAGGAGGTTTGGTGATTTGGTGAAGTTTTGGAGATGAAATCTTAGAGAGAAGTGAGAGCAAAATTTGAAGTTTGAATTTTAGAGAGAGAGAAGTGAGAAGAGGGGGGCTGATTCAGATCCGAAATGGGAGGGGAAGGTGCCCTAATTAGGGTTGCCATGTCACTTAAGTGGCATTCGTCCTTTAGAGAGACCCAGTGTAATTTTTAACTGATCCGTCATCAAATTTTTATCCGAAAACTCCCAAAACTCTAACTTTAAGTACTTAAAATTAATTTTGTCTAATTATCATGTTTACAACTTAAAAATTTGATTAGTAGATCACAGATCCACTAACAGTTGTTTAATTGCACTATAGTCTTTATCGGTGTTCTTAACTGTACCCGAATTTCATAATCGTCTTAACTTTAATATTTTTGGTCTAATTATGAATTTTTAGGCATATATTGGTCTTTATTTCCATTTTCTCATCTTTTTCCCGTTTCAGGATTCTACCGGCTGCTGCTACAGCAGTACAAAATACCCGGCAAAAGTGACTTTTCAAAAATACCCCAATATAGGTATCAATCTTCATCAAATCATATCCTAACCTCATTCATGATGTTTATATCATTAGATTAGATCTCTAACTATAATTTTCTCTCTTGAAACTATTCTACTGACTGTTACTGCGTCAGCAGTAAAAAATAACAGATGAAAACTCAACAGTTCAGAATACCCTCAATATAGGTAAAAAAACTCATCAAATCTTATGCTTACATCATTTATGATATTCATATTATTAGGATAGCTCTCTAACTTAAATCCACTCTACTGGAACTATTCTACAGTCTATTACTGCATCAACAGTCAAACACAACAGATGAAAATTCACCTGACTGAAATACCCTCAATATGGGTATCCAAATTCTTAGAATTTCATTCTCATTCTATTTATGACCATAAGGTCCTCATCATAACTCTCTAATTTAAAAGTTATATAATTAGGGTTATTATAATTCCAAAGTTTGGGATCAAAATGTTTTGCGTAGCTATTAATGCTAATATTGCGCGTTGAATGACCATGTGGCTATATATACTCCTATTAAGGGCACACAACCCTAGAAACTCAATTCCTACGTGACTTGTGGCTGATCAACCCTCTCCCTTGTGCTCCATTGCTGCCTTCTTCCTCTTGGAGAGCTTGGGACCATTTTCTCTCTTCTTCATGATTTCTCCACACTTCCTCTTTGTAAACACTTGGGTGTAGCCTTGTGAGTGTGAGGTGAGTTTCCTTCTGAGTTGGGTGGCTGTGTGAGAGGTGTGGAAAGGCTATTTTGCTGAGTTCTAAGGGTGTGGCCTTGGTCATGGCTTTTTGGTGATCCAAGGAGTCATCTTTGGTTGCAAAGAACTCATCTTTGTATGCCATTTTCATGCTCTTTGGTAGGCTGAACTGTGAGGGATCATTGGTGAGCTCCAAGAGCACATCTTGCTCTGTTTTGAGCTTTCGTATGTTGTACCAACCTTGATCATGTGTTTTTATGCTTTAAAGATGAAGTCTTGGCATGGTAATGGGTAAAATGAAGTAACCAACACCTAAGTGAACTTGTATATGCTTAAAAATGGATCCTTGGACGTATATAAATGTTAAAAGTTGGACCTTTGGTGGATGTTTTCACGAAATGCAGAAACTGCATTCTGTCATGAAATATCCGGATATGTGTTCGAGAAATATCCGGATATTGATATCCGGATAGATATCCGGATATGGGGTTCTGTGATATCCGGATATGGGATATCCGGATATGCCCCCGACATATATCCAAATATTCTGGGATTTCGATGAACAGTGAGGTACTGTTCATGTAGAACTGATCTATGGGTTTGTGGACCATAGATTGAGGAAGTTGGACTTATGTAATAACTTATCTAAGTCAGAACCTAAGGGGTTAAGGGCTTATGGCTTGGTGGGAAGCCTTAAGACGTAAAACGTAAAAGGAAAAATGTAGTTTTTATGCTTATGCGTATGAGCTTTGGTTAATGATATATTATTGGTCCATAATAGATTGTGATACTGCTGTGTTTGGACTTTGAGAGTGGTTGGACTCTTGGCTTGGATTGATTGCTTGCAAGGTAAGTTTTCGTGTCCTCGGTTTAGCCATGTTGTGGTTCCACCATGTCCTATGGGGATGTGGTTTATACATGCTGTGTTACATGCTTTTTGATGTTTTGGAAATGTTGTTGAGCTTTTATATGCAATGTGCTTTTATGATATGCATATGAGTCCACCTATACGGTAAGCCTGAGTATGTGACGCATACAACATGGTGAGGCTGTGGGTGAGGTGCAAGCGTTGTTCCTTGTACTACTATGTGGGTAATAGACGTATTCCTGCATTTTCTCTGGCCAGTAGAATAGTGATAACTCATATGGCATGAATATTTGTTGCACTGCATACTTTTGGAACTTATACTGAAAATTATTGCTTTTAGAACTTATATTGCACATGTAAGAGAGCTTAGGGTGGAAGATCCTTGAGCACCCCTTGTCTTACTGAGATTTCTTGTTTAGAGATCTCATCCCACGTTTGGGGACGCTTATTTCAGGTTCAGGTAACCCTGGGGTTGAGACCTCGGGTGGTAGGAGGCCAGAGTTGAGTTAGATATTGCTGTATGTGCTGACATATTGGATGCTGGATCCTGTTTACTGTTTTATGCTTTTAGCTTCAGATAGTACTATGATGTTTGCTGTTGAGACTGTTGTGGGCATTGTTGCCTTATTTGTGAGCTTGGGGATTGTCCATGCCACGTAGACTTGATTATGTTTTGTTTTAATTAAAGTTGGATAATGTATCAGGATATTGTCTAGACTACGTGTTGTAGATCCATGAATTTAGATATTCACTTTAATATTTATATATAATGTATTCAGTTAGTTGTCTTGCAATTTACATACAGGCGTTATTTTATGAAATTGATTAAGTAATCAACTTGGGTAAGGCTAATGACGTCATAATTGAATTAAAGAAAAATTTATTCCGCATTTTAATTAAGCATGGCTTAATACGATAGTATGTTAACAAACCGAGTTAACACGGGCTGTTACACTATTCGATGCTGATGCTAGAGAGGCTTTGCAGTGGCAGAGGGATTATCATAGCAGTTTTCGGCCACAGTTTCCACCACCTTCACCACCTCAAGCTTATGATGATGCAGATGCCGCCATAGATGACTCATGATTTGATTGCATCCCATTTCACGCACTCCACCATTTATTTTCTCTCAGCATTTTATTTTGATGTTTTGACAGTCGGGTTTAATTATTTTGATGTTTTGAGTATTTTGTTATGATAGTTGGGTTTAATTATGTCTCCTTTATTTATACATGCGGCGTTATGATTATCTGATGATGTTTAACAAGTGTGTGTGTTCTGTAAGAACCCGCACCGCTAATTAAGATAATTAATGAATTTAATTGTGATAATTAGGAAATAATTCCATAATTGACCTTAATAATTATTATGAGGCTTTAATAATTATAATTAGTGGGTAAGAATGCTAAAAGTCACTTTTCAGAAGAAAAGTGCAGATACCGGTTCTGCTAGTCAGTATAAATGCGTACCAAAAAAGTATCCCGGAAAATTATAATAAATGCATGATAATTACTAGAATAATATATAGGACTTGTAAAACGAGTTTCAAGTCAAAATAATGAGATTTGATGCCAGAACTGATATTGGCTATGGAAAAGCGTGTACCGGAAAGGTGCTCAGAAAAATAAAATAAAAATATGATGATTCTTGTAAAATTGAGTAGGTTAAGATTCCAAATTTTGGGATCAAGATCTTTTGCGTAGCTATTAAGGCTAATACTACGCGTTTAAGTGATTTTGGCTATTTATACTACCCTTAAGGGCACAAAACCCTAGAAAACTGCCTCTTGTGCGTGCAGAGAAGGCTGAGCAGCTCCTTGGTACTGTTCCATTGCCTTGGTGCTCCATTTGGTGAGCTTGGAGGCTTCCTCTTCCATTTCTCTTCATCTATACACTTGGTGTGATTGAGAAGCATCCTTGTGAGTGGGAAGGTGGCTTCATTTCTGAGTTTGAGGGGCTGTGTGAGGAGAGGTTTGTTGTTGCCTTGGGTGTTGGAGTGTTGTTTAGCCATCATGGCATTTTGGTGGTCGAAGTGGTGACCTTTGGTGTTAAAGGATCAACCTTTCTCACCATTTTCGTGCACCTTGTTGGACCTGAGTATTGGAGCAGTTGAGAGAGCTCCAAGAGCATCATCCACCTCTGTTTTGGCTTGTGGTATGATCATCACCTTTGAACTTGAGTTTTTATGCTTAAAAATGGAACCTTGATGCATGTAAAGTCTAAAAGATGATAACTTAACGTTGTGTAATGTCAAACACACCTAGAAATGCATGCCTTAGGGTCTTTAATCGGTAAAAACCCAACCTTGGATGGATATCTTCACGAAAATGCAGAACTGCATTCTGTCGTGAAATATCCGGATATTTGTCGAGTAGATATCCGGATATCGATATCCGGATATGGTATCCGGATATCGATATCCGGATATGGGACCTTAATATCCGGATATTGTATATCCGGATATGGTCAGTGAGATATCCGGATATGCCACGAGGAATATCCGGATATTTTGGGATTTCGAAGAACAGTAGCTTTACTGTGCAAACAGTAGGCTATTGGGGGTTTGTGGACCCTAGATTAAGGAAGTTGGACTTCTGTAATTAATGAACTAAGTCAGAATCATGTGATTAAGGGCTTATGGCTTTGTATGGAGCCTTAAGACGTAAAACGTAAAGGAAAGGCGTTGTCTTTAAGTTGTATGATTGAGATGCATAATTATTGATATAGTGTTGGTCTATAACAGATTGTGATTCTGCTGTGTTTGGACTTTGAGCTGTGGACTCTTGGCTTTGGGTGTTAGCTTGCAAGGTAAGCTTTTGTGTCCTCGGTTTAGCCATGTTGTGGTTCCACCATGTCCCATGGGGGTATGGTATATGCATCTTGTGTTACATGCTTTTGGATATATGAAATGTTGATTGAATTTTACATGTAATGGCTTTTAATATGCATGTGTTGTTCCATCTTGACGGTAAGCCTGAGTATGTGGCGTCATACAATACGGTGATCCGGGGTGGATGCAAGTGGCGTCTTGCATTATATGTAGGAGATAGACATATTCCTGAATTTCTCTGGCAAGTAGAATAGTATTGACACACATGACATGATTATCTGCTGCATTGCATTATTTTAGAACTGATGATGATGAACTGCTTTTAAACTTATATTGCACATGTAAGTGAGCTTGGGGTGGAAGATCCTTGAGGACCCCTTGTCTTACTGAGATTTCTTGTTTAGAGATCTCACCCCATGTTTTGGGAATGCTTATTTCAGGTTCATGTAGTATGGGGGCTGATGTCTCTAGTGGCAAGAGGCTAGAGCATGATTGATGATAATTGTTATGACTGCCTTGATGATAGCATGACTGGATTGGATGTTGTTTATGTTTTCCGCACCTTTATTTTTATGCTGTTGATGTTGAGACTGATGTTGGGCTTGTTGCCTTATTTGTGTGAGCATGGGGTTTGTCCATGTCACTTTATGTTAGTACTTTGAGCTGAGTTGTATTATCTGATAGTTGGTCCGGTCTACGTGTTGTAGTTCCGTGACTAGAGACTGATACTTATGATATTTATTTAATGAGGTATTTCAGTTAGTTTTTTTATTGCAATTACATATAGGCAATGTTTTTATAATTGATTAATAAGCAAGTTGGTAATGATAATGACATCATTTTTAATTAAGCGCAGCTCAATACGATAGTATGATAACATTACCGGATATATACGGGGTGTTACATGTTCCACCTGCGCATAATTAGCTTCACTTGACTAGTTTAGTTTGTTGTTGAGGACAACAACGTTCTAAATCTGAGAATTGGTCGCATACAGTATGCGATACCTGCTAACTGCAGAACTACACAACAAAGAGGACATCTAACAGAAATATCTTCTGTAAAAGGGGCAGATATTTTAACCTTCAATTTTTTTTTATTTGAATTTTTTCTTTTTTAATTCAATTTTTCAATTTTTTTAGAAAAATTAAAAAAAAATACAAAAATAGTGAATTCCTTAACAAGCATTCCTAGATTTTGCAAAGCTTACTCAGTAAGTAATTAGATTGAATTATAAGAAGCTTGATATCTGTGGAGCATTTAATTGTTTTTATAATCTGAGAATGAGGACTGCTCGTTTGTATAATTGTTTTGCTTAAAATTCTTAGATAATGTTTGATTTGAAATTAGATTGTAATTTGAATTATAACTGTGAGGATTTGAGCCTAAACAGAAATATTTTTTTCAGAGAGGCCTCATTGTAGTAGTTTTCTAGAACTTGAACTGTTTCTCTGGCTTGCATGTATTACTGACATGATAAAGGCATGTTTATTCTTGTTAACTTAGAGCCAAATAGCCTACCTAAAAGAATTTTCCATTGTTAGCCCTTTTGAGCCTTAGACCAATTTATTAAAAAACCTGATGAAATTACTTAACCATTTCTCAATTGACACACCTTGAAAGAGATTGAAATGCTGATCAACGGAAAAAGTCAAGGTACTTCTCAAAAGAAAAGTTAAGTATGTTGAAAAAGGAAGCAGAAGAATGGTTTGCAAAACTAATGCAAAAAAAATAATTCTGCAAAAAAAAAAAAATTCTGCTCAAAAGAGAAAAGAAAGAAAACATCTGAAACAAGGAAAGAAAAGAAAAAGGTAGTGAAAAAGGGAAAAGAATCCCAAATTGATGAAATGTGGTAGAATTAAAAGACTGAGAATGAAGTAATGTCAAAAATCTCAGGATTTCAGTCTCTCAAATTAATCGACCTCTAAACAAAAGTTTCTTACCCCAAACTAGGCCAAGTTATAACATATCAAAGACCTTTTGATCAGTCTATGAATGTCAAATGGGTTCCTCAATCATAGGAATCGAAAATATGTTCAAGCTTAAAGAATTACTGCTACAATGAAGGAATGAGTGTGAAACCCTCAAAAACTAGAGTGATGAGAGTATATTTATCTGGTGAGGAATATCCAAGTTAGGATCTGAATTCTTGATACAACTGAAAAGCATTGTTTGAAGTTCTTAACAGTAAGTTATACATGCATAGAAGTCTAATTTATTAAGATGTTCATGTTCCATGTTTTCACAGAGTTAATCTTTACTTCTGACTTTAATCTATTACATTGCTGAGGACAGCAACGTTCAAGGTGTGTATAAATCTAAGCCAAAAAAAAAAGAATTTTGATTAATCTCAATCAGAGATCACAGAGCTTATTTCATTAGAATTTGTATTAGGTATGAGCTAAGCCCATTAGTATGTCTATATATTGTATATCTTGCATCAGTTCAATACACATAATTTCATTTCCATGTTCCTCTCTTCTCTCTTGTTATTTAACAAGGTACTTTCGTCTTTATTGCTGTTGCTATAAAATGATGCACAAACTTAGTATTCCGACCTTAGTTTTTGTTTTTTTGTATGTTGTAAGCTTATAAAGAAAATGGGTTTTATAAGAGTTATGTTGTAGGAAAAGTGATTGCGTAATGTTAGAGAGATTCGTTTTGCGTGCCATAATTTTTTTTTTTTTTTTGCTTTAAAAAGTGCGGGTTCCACAAAATGTTGTGTGTGTAGGAAACTTTGTTGTGTCATGTGACATGATAGATGCAAATCCCAAAGAAAATATAGAAGAATCATGTTGAATTATTTATTTTGATACTCGACGAGATTAGTTTGGCTATTGTATGTACGTTACAAATGGTTGATCCGAACGAACCTCTTGGTGGACGTGTGGTTCTTTGTAAAATTTGCTTTAATTATTAGAACTATTTCATTTTAATCGTTTTATCTTATTTTAGGTTGATTTAATTAACTATCTTTATTTTAAGAAGAAACAAATTATTTAGAATTGTTTAATGTTGATTGTGAAGGGCCGGCTTGACTCAGTGGTAAGCATGCTTACCGTGATGTCCAAGTTCCCGGCTTCGACTCGGCCTCTCCGCAAAAGCGGGGGTAAGGCTTGACTCGTATGTCCTTCCCCAGACACTAACGAGTGGGTATTGAACTGGGTCGGCCCTTTTTGTTTAATGTTGATTGTGTTATAATTAGTCATCATTAAAAAACATCTTTTTCCCTCATCATGTCTAATTTGTAATTGACCTATCAAAATATGTACAATAATTAGAAGACATAGTAAATGATGTTTAGGGTTTAAGTTTAGACTCATTTATAATAATTTTCCTTGACTTTTGGATCGTTCAACCAATTCACTGAACATCAGATATCCTACACACCAGTGACCTTATCAGTTCACCAACTTTTATTTAAGTCAGCTAGTCTGGCCTGATTTTAAACGATTTGTAAAACATTAGTTATACAAATCAATTGAAAAAAGAAAAAAGAAGAAGAGAAAAACTAAGTAAAGATAGGCAAATTTATTTAATTTAAGGGAGATGTTGCTATTACAAGTTATTGAAATTCATAGGACATGAGACAAATATAATTTGTTCACGTTCAAGGAGCAAGGCAAACATCATTAGGATTTCCGTTTTCATCGTAAAAGTTACATCCAGCTCCTTCTATCCACTGGCAGCAGTCGCATGCTGGAGGGAGATGCTGATCACCTGTGGATGGACAAGTCATGTATGCTACATGATCACAGCAAATTTCACCATCCACACTTTTCATATTATTGCCTCCCAACATAATTGCACCTGCATCCATCCATCATAACCAAAATTAAACAATATCATATTATAAAAATTGTTAATTTCTTCATTCCATTCATAGTTTTGCTAAAGAAAAAAAAAATGAGTTGTTGGGCTCAAGATGAATACCGCAGAAGAAGACAAGAAGAATAACCCGAACCTTGTTGAAAGCCATGTTTGTTTTGCAACCTTGGTGAATCTTATATCTCATATTTATAGATATGAAATGAACCACAATATGTTGATTGTTGAAATGAACTACAATAAGTCCAAACTAATAAACCAGACAAAGGCAAGTCATACGAGGCATGCATATAAGCGTGCTTATCAACATTTTATATACTTTCATTTAATTTTTTAAAAAACAAAGGCAAATCATACGAGGCATGCATATAGGCGCGCTATGTTGCACCGACACTATTTTAAAAAACAAAGGCAAATCATATGAGGCATGCATATAGGCGCGCTATGTTGCACCGACACTGACATGGGATACGAGATACGACACGACACTCCGACATATTAATTCCAAAAAATATTAAATTTCGACACGTTAGGACACGTTTTGATATTATATAATATTTTTAATTTATGTAGTATATATTATATTTAGTATTCAATAATTTAACAAAAAAATAAAGCTAAACTCATAATACCCATCAACTTTGCAAAGAAACATAATATATACCAAATCTTTATATTAAACTCAATAAAATTGTAATCGTAATCTAACAAATCTAATAGTTGGAACTCAGAATGTAATACAACGTAACCTTTGAACCTTTTTTGAAGTGTCGGGATGTGTTAGAGGGTCGGTGAGTGTCGGACACGACACGTCAGGATTTTTGAAGTGTCAGTGCTTTATAGTGGGAGCGCTTATCAACATTTTTATATATTTTCATTTAATTTTTTTTATTTTAATAAGAAATGTAACATCCTGGGAGCTGACGAGGGCTGGGAGTGATCGCCGGTGCGCAGGGGCATGGACGAGGAGCGGCTCCTGGCAGGCTTCCAGCGACGGGGTACATGAATGAATCGAATAACACCGGAAATAGAGGGATTCCAGAGATTGTGTTGTATAGGATAGCACAGCTAAGGATAGTTTATAAGAATTAATTGGTACTACATATAAAAACAAGATCATCTTCTTTTCGGTAGCCCGGAATGGAAGAACTCCAGAGTTAAGCGTGCTTGACTTGGAGCAATTCTGGGATGGGTGACCTCTTGGGAAGTTTTCCCAGGAAGTGTGCGAGTGAGGAAAAAGCACACTGAAAAGTCTCGTGTTAGTATGTGAGGATAGTCATTGATTCTTGAAGCGGTCAGACGTTGCAAGTGGTATCAAAGCCGGCCTCTCATCTAGTACGGTGTGGTTCGAGGACGAACCAGGCGGAAGCTGGTGGGCATGTAACATCCCGGGCGCTGACGAGGGCGGGGAGTGATCGCCGGTGCGCAAGGGCACGGACAAGGAGCTGCTCCTGGCAGGCTTCCAGCGACGGGGGTACATGAATGAATCGAATAACACCGAAAAGAGAGGGATTCCAGAGATTGTGCTGTATAGGACAGCACAACTAAGGATAGCTTATAAGAATTAATTTGTACTACCTATAAAAACAAGATGCATCTTCTTTTCGGTAGCCCAGATCGAAAGAACTCCATAGTTAAGCGTGCTTGACATGGAGCAATTCTGGGATGCGTGACCTCCTGGGAAATTTTTCCAGGAAGTGTGCGAGTGAGGGAAAAACACACTGAAAAGTCTTGTGTTAGTATGTGGGGATAGTCGTTAATTCTTGAAGCGGCCAGACGTTACAAGAAACAATATATATGTATATATATATATATATATATATATATATATATATATATATATATATATCAGTTTTGTTTAAAAAGGCTATCATATAGATGAATCTCTTTTCCAACTCTTCAAGAATATATATATATATATATCAGTTTTGTTTAAAAAGGCTATCATATAGATGAATCTCTTTTCCAACTCTTCAAGAATTGAATAACTGCCTTCAAAAGTGGAGTGAGGAAGCTTAATAAAAAATATATCTTATTTAAAAAAGGTTATATTTATAAATTTTTTATTTACAAACTCTTATAAACTTAATTATGTATTAAGGGTAGTATATAAATCAACATACTATCCTTAGTATATAGTTAAGTTTGTAAACAAAAAAGTTTATAAATATAATCTGCCCATTTTATTTGTGTTAATGGATGTGAAAAGGGAAAAACGTGTGTCATTTTAAAGGATGTAAAGTTGTGTCATTTTGTTGTGTCATTTTAAAAAAGAGTAAGAGATAGATAAAAGATGAGAGAGACTTGACAAAAATAAATAAATAAAGGTGTGAGTCTCACATCTTTGTGAGAGTGAAATGACACAAATTATGTCATTTAAAAGGATAAGCACTTTTCCCACATGAAAAAGCATGAAAAAACTTTCCTTTGTCGACTTAAATACTATTAATTAAGAATGAAAAATGGTAAACGTTCCCATAGCTTCTCATACGTGAATTTATGCATTTACACAAAAGCCACTCTTTTAGAGTAACAATGTTAGAAAATTTTCGGCTCATGATTTGATGTAATTTTCTAAAAAATACTTTGATATACTTTGTACACACCCATAATATTATGAATTAATGTGCATCATAAGTTCACAAGTATCATTTTGTTTAATCTATTTTTTGCAATAGACATATTTATTAAAATACTAAGTAGGTTTTTGGCAATTTTGTTATGAAAAAAATTTCAATAAATCCCATTTCAACCCAAAATAATATATTTATTTATATTCACCGTAAAAACATTAAAGTCATATAAATATTGAGTTTATTTTTTCTGCAACTGCTGCCGCAGAAAACAAAATTTTGGGTTGAAAAGCAAACCCTATATTCACACCTAAAACAATGTTGTTTTGGTTAAAAAATTAAAAAGTTATAATAAAAAAGACTATTATAAACATGAAATAAAATATAATTATAAATTTTTTTTGATTTTTGTTTTAAAATAATTTCATTTTAGGCTCAATATAAATAATTTATCTATATTAAATGGAAAGAATAAAAATAAAACTGACCCTCTTTATATATACAAAATCATAGCTAATGTCTTGTTGGTACATTAGCATGTTGCATGTCCTACCAAAAATAAGGTTCACTAAATAAGCTCAAAAATTACTCGATCACATTTTTATAAGTTCATGAAGCACAAATAAATGAAAATGCATGCAATTACTATATCAATTTAAATTACAACTTAAAATTCCCATAAATATACCTCTCAATGCACAAGTTACACAATTAATGAGTTGATCAGGCCCACGTAATGTGATCACATATGCATTATCATAATAACATTT
>JAVKPL010011781.1:0-55089 GCA_032173675.1 Gastrolobium villosum | reverse complement strand
CTATGTTATTTACTCGGTTCGGTTGGTCCTTGCTAAGACCGCCTCAGACACTATAAGTAGTAACCACCCCATCGTCATATGCTGACATTGTCAGGTACATGGGCTCCATCACTACTATCATAGCAGTGTCAGCCATCTCTAACTGATCCCAAGGAGGGTTGACCCCCCTCTCACCAACCCATGCAGGACCAACATCCCCTTCCCCTATAAATACCCCTCTCCACACACAAGGAGAGGCTTCTTATGTATCGTTATTGTGTCCATTAATTCTTGAGTCACATACACACACACACCCCGATCCCTATTATTGTCTATAGTATTCATACTTGGAACAATACCTCGTAGTTCGGTCTTTACCTGTGCTAGAGATATATCCCATACAGTGACTCTATCCCTAGGGGAAACGTAGTGAGCTTATAAATCCCAACGGTATACCATGACTTTTGGTCTTTCCACGGCCATACCAATGGTATGTATGTGTTTGTATTGCCTATTTTTGTGGCCACACACCATACATAGAGTACAAGATAATATGTAAAGGCGGAGCTATAATTTTTTTTTTGAGGGAGGTGAAATTATAATGTAAATTTTTTTAAGTTATACTTAATATACGAAAAAATAAAAATGATATTTACAGCAAAAGGTTTCTATTAATTTTGAAGGGACAAGCATTATATATATAACCAAAAAATTAGAAATAATATTTATTTCTAAAAGTTTATATAAATTTTGTTTTTGATAACAAAAGTTTTATATAAATTTAAAAGAGCAAATATCTCACTAGCCCCTTACTTACTCCACCAATAATATCTTAATAATAAGGAAAAAGTTACTCTAACCTATATAGGTTTGGGTAAAGTAATGAGTTATTACAATATGTTTTAAATTAAATTAAGTATAAATGTATTCTTAATTACTTATTTTCAATATATTGTTACTTTAGAAGATTCTTATCCTAATAATTAAGGACTTAGTTATATTTGAATACGTCATCCAACACGTCTTCACTTATCAATTTATAATTGCCTATTTATTGATTATTAGTCCAAGAGATATTTGGCTGGGTTATATATATGGTTGGGCCTGATCTAATAACAATCTAGAAATATCTACTCCATGATGAGTATCGTCACGGAAAACTCTTGCAAGATAGTTGTGTTGATGCTAAAATGCTTTGTTTGACTACGACAAATGAGAGAAGATATATACAAAGTACTCTAATGCTAAAATTAGTATTTGATCAAGGATCTTTACTTATGATAGATTAGATCAACATACTTGAATTCCAAGTCCATGTATATGACATACTATTATATTTCAATTGTGAAAAAAAAAAAAGTTCATAAACATAATAGGGTTAAAAGTTTGTCATGAAATTTCAATTTTTCTGCACAAATAAACAAATGTTGGATCCACAAAAAAAAAAATTAAAAATAAAAGAAAAATGGCGAATGAGACTATTACTATCTCTGCAGAAAAGATAAAAATTAAACATTTAACCCAACACAATATCATATAGAACCCAACAAGTGGGAAAACATAAAATGATGATAAAAAGTTCTCAACAGCTAAGTTTGAATTATCAAACTTGGCAGCTATGGTAGGCAGCTGTCAACTAATAGTACGGCGAAGTGGCACAATGCCACGAAATAGCTTGGAGCAGTTAATTTTTTAGGTGCTTATTTATTTTATTTTATTTTTGATAAACTTAGGTGCTTACTTTAATTTCTTAAGCTAACTTGCTCTGATTTTATTTTTTAATTTTTTCTTTGACATTGAATTCCTCTTATTTTTGTGCTGCTTTGAGATTGAGACATTAGGTTATTCTTGTGTTCCTCTTATTTTTTGCACTTTAATGTTGATTTTTTTTATTAAGTACTGAGAGTAATAACTTTAACTGAATCAAACTAATTTTGATATAATATAATTTGAATTTGGAAAATTAATTATAAAATATAATCAAATAATTTTAGTTGGCTTGAACTTTTTCTCTTAAAAATTGAACTAAACCAACACATATATAGATTTATTGAAAATCATAATAAAATGTATAAGCATATATGATAAAGGGTTTTATAAGAGTTATGTTATAGGAAAAGTGATTGTGTTATGTTATAGAGATTCGTTTTACGTGCTGGAGTTTTTTTTCTTTTTTTTACTGCAGGTCCCGCAAAATATTGTGTGTGTAAGAAATTTTTTGTGGTCATATTAAATGATAGATGATAAATCTTATGATAAATTTATTAATGATTATAACTTTATTTTTTTTCCACTAAATAAATTCTTTTCACATGAATGAAATTGAAATCCTAACTTACTTAAGCGTGCCATAGAAAATAAAACGCAAGAAAGGAAGCAATCT
Organism: Gastrolobium villosum; assembly: GCA_032173675.1. Taxonomy (NCBI): domain Eukaryota; kingdom Viridiplantae; phylum Streptophyta; class Magnoliopsida; order Fabales; family Fabaceae; genus Gastrolobium; species Gastrolobium villosum. The sequence continues at coordinate 52,727 of JAVKPL010011781.1, read as the reverse complement.
GAGCAACATTCTGTGACTAAGAAGTCCAAGTGCAGAATGTAGTTTAACTGCCAAAGAAAAGAAAAGAAAAGAAAAGAAAAAAAAGCAGCAGTTTTCTACCGCACAGAGTTCTAGAGAGGAAGAGAGTCATGACTCTTCACGCAATTGTATCTCCAAACAACACATGTTATTTCCATGTGCCCACCGCATCTTTTAATATGAATACATTAACAATTTCTCGTAGGTAGCTTACACGCATGTTTTTCTTTTCTTTTCTTTTTTTGGTAAGTATGTTTTTCTTTCTCTATCCAAGGTATTATAAATTTATAATACCATTTATTTTAAAATAATTAATTTAATATTACATGGATTTTATTTAAGTTTCTAATAAATTATAATTTAATATTTAGACCGATTCAATAATTAAGGATAATTAATTTTAGAAAGAAAAAAACACAAAATCATTCCACTCATAGGTTGAAAAGCGATGCAAATGTTGGGCCTTTTTGATCATCGTAGCTCTTATTTAATAATTAATTATCAAATTGACCTTGATTATAAATTATTTCGAAAATTTAACCCTGCTTACAAACATAACACCAATCTACCCATTTTTTGACCGTTGATCATCAAGCCTATCCGGGTATTCACCTCTCTACCCAGGTAGTTTTTGAAAATTTTATCCTACCCGAGTAATCAAGGGGATATCCTAGTATTTCAAAAATCTGGAAAAAAGGTTGAATTATTTACACGGGTAGGGAGGGGGCTACCTGGGTAAATCTCATTCTTTAGCAATTTCTCGGGTATAGTGATTACGTTATTCTCAGTGTTTAGGCACCGGTGATCCCATCTACCTCGCCGTAGTTCTCGAGTATCTTGCTGTCGAGGTACGTACTACGATGCACACCGACATGGGACACGAGATACGACACGACACGCCGACACATTAATTCTAAAAAATGTTATATTTTGACACGTTGGGACACATTTTGATATTAAATAAAAATCTTAATATATATAATATAATTTATATTTAATACGTATAAGAATCCATAATAAGTCATATAATCAGTCAAATATTTAAATTTCATAACATAAATATAAATAAAAATAATTTTTCGTACTTTGTTAATTTCTCATGTCAAATCTCGTAACAGAAAAAAATTAATTTATAAATTAATTTTTTATATTTAGTTAATAAAATAAAATTAAGATTAAAAAAAAGTGTCCGAACGTGTCTGAGTGTTGACCACGTGTCGAAGAAATTTGACTGCGTGTCGGAAAAACCTGTTGGAGAATTGATCGCGTGTCCTTAAAAACTGACCGGGTGTCGGACGCATGTCGGAACGTGTCCGTGTCGAACACGTGTCCGACACGAAAAATGTTTTTCAAAGCACGTGTGCGTGCTTGTTAGATAAAGAGGGTATGGGTATATTCTATATCACAGAGAGCCATTACTGTTTAAAAAAAAGGTTAAAGGGTATTTTTGATTTTAAAGCAAACCATTGGAATATTATTAAAGTTTTTCCTAAATTCTTTAAGAATGTTCTATTTAATTTTTTTTATTTATGGTGTCAGGGAATATGGGTTTTGGATTGTTTGAATTTTTTTTGTCATCGGTTTATTCAAGTTGTAAAAAAAAAGTTCTGAATCTAGTGTTTTGATGTCAATTTCTTTTTTATTCTAATGCACTGGTATATGCATGCCAGTTTTTGAGTTATAAAAAAATGAGATTTACTTGGTGCAAAAATGTGTTTGATATATGGTTTTATTTAATATTTGATTTTTTCCCTATTGGATGTTAACTCGTATGGTGCTATATTTTATCCCTAAATTAATTATGCTTGTTGAATTGGGTTACATTATTTTTGCAGAGTCTGTTGCTATCTTTTTTTTGGCACCTTGTTTGGGCTATCCAATATGTGATGTATTTTTTTTATGCCTTTGCAGCAAAGTGTGCCTTCTGGATCCTAAGAATTTGGAAATCAAAACATTATCCTCAAACAATTTGTTTTAGTACATCGTTATGGGTGCTACTAAAACAACAGTACCACGTAAGAAGTCAAATTTCAAGTTACTACTTACTACCAAAAGGATTGAAGTTGATTCTGGATTGAAAAAGTATGAATTTAGAGAAAAAGCATCCCACTTTGATGAGAATGAGTGCTCTAATTCAAAGGAAAAATCCTCTATGACAGGTTCCATCAAGAGAGGGCCACAAGGTATTATTGAGGGCCATAAAGAGAAAAAGCAGAAGATAGATCGGAAAGCAGTGAGAAATTTTTTTAATAGGATGCATCCCTTGCACAAGGATATCTTGCCCAAAAAGTTGCAACTACCTGAAATGAAAGAAATTCAGAAGATTAGTTCATTGGATGGAAGACATGCTAAAGTAAGTCTTGTTTTCTTCAAGGCATCTAAGCCTTATTGGAATTTACGAAAATGTAATACATGTGTTGGAATTGGTGTAACATAATGTTGCTTCTGCCTCAGCGGTCATGTTATTGTGGTTTGTTTGTTTATTTTATGCATTTTCATAATATTTTTTTAATTGTGACAATATTTTAATTATATAGGTTGAGGCTCATAAGTCGTTACAGATTCGTCGCAAATTGATTCAGAAAAACTTACATAAAGGTACAAAGCATTAACTCGTTACAGATTCGTTGCAAATGATTTGTGATATGTGACGTTCTGCCTGTAACTTATTCGATAATTTGGAATGCACTGATGATGTGGATAATATGTGAAGGGGCTACAAGTTGTCTCGATAGTGAACATGGATGTTATACTTCTCACCTTACATCACCTGTTACTGATTCCCTTTCTAGAGAAGGTCAACTTTTCCATTTATTATTCATTTAATTGCCACTTCATTTTATATTGTGAATTGGTATGACTCTAATTGCTTTTTTTTCTAGAATGGAGCACTCCTATTTATGATGTACTGTTATCACCAAAAAGGCTATCTGTGTTGCTACGCTGAAGCGCCGCTTTGCGGATACTATCCGTAAAGCACAAAATGAAATTTTCGACCAGGTAAGGCTTTTTCATATCTTGGTTATGGTACTTTCTCCTTGTGTTTTAATAGTTTGTAGTTTTGAATATAGCATTATTCCACAACTCCTTTTTGCCTTTCTTTGTATAGGGTCACAAATGTGATCCCGTGAAATTGAAGATGCAAAAGGAAAGGGAAAGGATGCAACATGAAGGTGAATATAGCATCTGTCATTTCCATACTTGGGGAAAAAATTAATTTGGTTTAATATAACTTTATGATTGTTTTCATATTTAAATGCCCATCATCCTAGTTGAATTTTGATTTGGGGACTATGAAACTTTATTTCTAGCATTTATATAATATAAATGCTGCATTTTGCTTCTTGTGGTAGCTGCAAGAATGAAAGCCAATGAAGAGTTTAAGCAACATACAGAAAAAAAAGAGAAGCCGCACGAGTCAAAATGCAAAAGGTTTTGTTCTTGTATAATATGTTTTTTATAATGATTTTTCAAAATGACAACATGAAGTTTCACTCTATGTGTCTTCTTTTGTAGATTGAAAGAACTGAGATACAAAATGACTTGAATATTTTGGAGGAGCTTGACATGTTGTGTGGGTGTAAGCTGTATTATAGAGACTTGAGCAGTAAACATTGCTCTAGAGTTGCAATGGATAAATCTCGTGCTCAAAACCCACTCTAGCGACTTGGTTTGTTTTTCAAGGATGACTATATTACCTCAAAAGAAGCTGTGGAGGATTTGAACCATTTGGAAGAAGGGGAAATTTGTTATTAAGAGATTTGATACTGTTCATAGTTGCTTACACTCTTTTTGGTTGGAACGGTTTTGAGAGATTTGAGTATTTGACATTGTTCTTTCTGCTATGCTTGTTTATACCTTTTTTGGCGGAAACAATTAATGTCAATGAAAATATTTATGTTCATAATTCCTTGTGTTATCTTGTGATGTTTATAGTGTTATGAATTGATTAATAAGATATATTTGTAATAGGAAATTATGTGTATTCTACGTAATGATTATTACATTTAATATTTGGGTGAAATAAAACTCTTGAAAGAGAAAAGCCAGAGAGAGCACTATTGTGTTTTTTCACTCTTGGTGTGATTGCATCTATGAAGAATGAAAGTGTAACGTAAGCGGGGTTAAACCCTTTTGAATGAAACCTTAAAATTTTAAAAATCCACAAATTTTGTTAATATAGTTATAGGCGATCATTTACATAAAAAAATATATACAAATATTTTGGTGCTGTTGCCTTGGTGATAAACATAATTTCATTTGTGCTTTATGATTTCTATTTCAGTATTGAGGGAGGGGTTAGTATTGGTGGTGCCCCTCCCCAAAAATATTTATAATAGTTAATATTTTCTATTAATTTTAATAAAATTTATAATTTTAAAATTTTATTTTTGTTTCCTGTTATAAAAAATCTCGGGTTTGCGAGAGGAATTTGAATTCATTCATACAAAACTTTAGCAAATGGAGGCTAGCAACAATCGCTGCTCCATCTGCTTGCTTCGTTATCAATTAGTACCCCTATGACACAACCAACATAAATACTAGAGAAATGCATTTCATTAAATACAAACTTTAATAAAGCAGTATAAGATGTCTGAAACAAAATCAGTCTTATGCCAAAAACAAAAAAGAATTGATTACCTTCACTCATTTCCCTTTTATTATAGCAATAGCTTTAGCATTTTATATAACGGAGAAGATGCTGTTTTGGAAACCCAGAATATTGTTTGACTTGCATCGATCTGGATTAAATCACATGCAAGTCCTCATGTGTAACCTTATATTTCGCGTTACTTTGCCAAGTTCTCAATCCATATATAGTTTCCTCTTTTTTCTAAAATCTAAATTTTCTCTTGAAGTATAGACTGCCCATAACAATGCTAGTTAAGCATGTATCGTGCAATATCATCCTTCATTCCATTGAATATGATATAAAATAATATCCCAAAGTCATGCAAAGTTTTAGGACATTCTTTGCTCAGTTTTTTGTAACCCGAGATAGTCACTATACAAGCACAATCAATCAAGCACGTTATGCATAACTAACGGTGAGTCACTAATCCTTTGTAACAAATACTCAAAGGTGTTGAACCTAATAAGAAATGGCTAACTCTTTACAAAAGAGCAAAGTGTTGGGGCTGAAAGGTCTATGGTTCGATTCTTAAAGCAAAATAATTTGGGGCAAGTAACAGAAACTTTCACACTTTACATCACGAAGGAGATTAGTCTTTTTCAAATGGGTGAGAAAACCGTTTAGAACAAAAAAAAAGAAGATAACTCTCTATAACATCCCTAAGTCACACCACCGTGTGTGACCTTCCTGGAACCCATTTAATTATTATTAGCTCAAATTATTTAATTGTCAGCTAATTAATTCCTTGTGAGCTTCATCAGTGCATGAAGCAACTTAGTACACTAAAAAATTATGGTCTCTCTCACTTATATAAACTCTATTACTAACAAAACTTGAATATTTTAAAGTGATATGGCAATTCATGAAACCTATATGAGATTTTCAGCTCTGATGTTGGCCTTTCTCTTGATATTTCTCTTTGGACTAGTCATTGGTGAGGGTAATTTCTATAAAGATATTGACCTCACTTGGGGTGAGCAACGTGCAAAGATACTAGCTAGCAAGGTTCTGGTCCTTTCTCTTTACCAATCCTCTGGCTCTGGCTTCCGATCCAAATCAGAATATCTATTTGGGAGAATAAACATGCAACTTAAGCTTGTCTCTGGTAACTCAGCTGGCATAGTCACTACATATTGTGAGAAAGCCCCTTGTTTTTGTTCTCATGTTAAACTTGTTTTTCTACATGTGGTGGCGTTTGTATATACTATATGAGAAATTCCTTATACACACTTTTGTGCACTAAACCAATCAAACATTACATATTTTATACTTTAAAGTGATAATGTATTAATTGTTGATTTGCTTAATGCATAACTGCATACACTACACAATATTCTCTCATTATATTAACTTTTTTCAGTGCTTTTGATTGAGTTTATGTGTTAGGAATTATGATGCAATTATCTTCTGAAAGGCCAAATCATGATGAGATAGGTTTTGAGTTCTTAGGAAACCTTAGCGAGAGCCCTACATAGTCCACACAATGTCTACACCCAAGGCATAGGGAATAGAGAACAACAATTCTACCTTTGGTTTGACCCAACAAAAAATTTCCACACCTATATTGTGTGGAACCCTCAACGCATCATGTAAGAAACAAATAGCTTTCCTTGTCCATTAATCTTACATTATCAATTTCTCTCAATTTTTATTATGGATATCATTTTTCTTTATGAAATTATGTTTAGTAAAAAAGAAGATTTTCATGAAACCATCTATGTTCCATATTTAATGTATCATTGAAGTTCTGTGTTTCAATGTTTCAACTAGTTTATTGTAGATAACATCCCTATTAGAGTGTTCAACAACTATGAAGCCAATGGAGTTCCATTTGCTAGCAGCCAGCCCATGAGTTTATACTCAAGTATATGGTGTGCTGATCAGTGGGCAACAAGAGGAGGGCTTGTTAAAACAAATTGGTCTTTTTCTCCTTTCAGAGCTTACTATAAGAACTTTGATGCCAAAGTTTTTGTTTGGTCCAAAGGCTCATCCTCATGTCCTTCAAATTCTTTTGCCATGACTGATAATTATACTTGGCAAGCTCAAGATCTTGATGCTAATGGCAGAAAAAGTCTTAGATGGGTCCAAAAGTATTACATGATTTATGACTACTGCAAAGTGTGGATTTCCATCGGAGGACTTGTGTTCTTCAAGTCTGAAGAATTGATCAAGAACGCAAAGTGTTCATCATGGTCAGAAAGAGGAGAACTGAAGGACCTAGCGGGGGTGAAAGCTCTGATACCAAGTTGATTATCAAGATACAAGAGGAACGAGGCTCTGATACCATGTAAAGAACCTTGGGATACACTACCCCAAAAGCTAGCTCAAAGGGTGGGAGTGCCGAAGGCCTTATAAAGGCCACATTGGTTGCACATACAACCAATGTGGGACTATATATCTCAACTGTGCTGGAATTATCATCAGCAACATGGACGGTGCTCCCCCTCAAGAGGAACTTCGGTGCCGGAATTAATGTCGGCGGAGACAACATCAACAACTTGGACAGTGCTCCCCCTCAAGAGGAACTTCTAAACACTCCCCCTCAAGATGGATGATGAATAGTATAAATACTCCATCTTGGAAAGAAAGAAGATTAAAAAAAACAAAGCTTCGCGGAATCAGAAAAGTCGCTGGAGACGATGGTGGATCGCCGGAAAGTCATCGGAAAAGTCACAGGAAAATTGTCAGAGACGACGGTGGACGGTCGACGGTGGTCAACCCAACAACTTCCTAAGGATCATTCTTTTCTGATGTGACAGATCAGTCTAAGCTGCAGTCACAGAGCATACAAAAAAACCCGAAAAAGAAATAGCAACGGGAATCCCTCAAGGAGGGTGAAATATCTCTATAACCATATTGAAATTATGGAAAAGAGAACTAAGTTAAGCGGATTAAGATTCCTCTTGTTAGGCTCTGATACCAAGTTGATTATCAAGATACAAGAGGAATTTTTATTTTATTTTTTCAAAGATTATGATATATTTTTAGTACTTATTCAAATCTTAAAAATAGTTAGGAATCAAGATACAAGAGGAATTGATAGTAATCCTTATTTTAAACTACACAACATCGGTTCTATCACTAACACTCTTAACACAAAGATTACAAGCGATTTTCCCATGGACGACCTTGTGAATGCAGGTTTTCTAGATTCTCTTGAGTTTTGATTGGGGTTCTTTAAAATTAAAATTGATTTGATTTTAAATTTTTTTTATTTGTTTGTATTTAAAAATCAACCTAGATGGCCCATAGTGCAGGTGGTAATGGTGCTGCAAAAGAGTACCATGGTGACCTCCTTTTTAATTTTGTTTAATTTTTTTCAATCTTTGGGTAGAAAGTATTGATGTGATTGGAGTTTGAATTTTGTTTTTATAGCCTGGAAATTTAACCTTTTTGTATGTGGTTACTGTATAATATAGCAGTGCATGGAATGAAATCACATGCCTAAACTCTTCTAACACGACATGAAATAAAACTATTTTCTTTCTATAACTCTATCATTTATATATTGTAGGTCTTAGTTATGCCTGAGCTGTTGTGGGGCCAGTACGCTCATTGGAGCGTGACTCTAATGCCTGCAAGAGCCGGAGATAACGTAGCTGTTACATTGCAATGTGTTAAGGTTTAAACTTTAAGCTTTTAATTATTGGGATTGGTTGGGTTGGATATATTTTTACCATTTTCCTTTAATCTTCCTATTTCTTTTTTTTTACTTAACTTGAAGCACCATCTAATATTGAAAAAAAAAATTCTCGTGTCCACAAGTGCAGACGCTTGCACTAAGGTCCGCGATTGGATGGAAGTCATGTAATGGCAGGAGATGTACTATGCCATCCTGACTTTCCTGTCACAGTTGCAAAGCATTTGCAGTTGAAAGTACTTCTCTTGGATGGTGCAAGTCCCTTATTGGTGGGCTCTCAGGTGCGTAGGATATGTATGAGATATCCTTAGAGTTTATTATCCAATTTCTATTCATTGGGGGAAAATTTCCAATTTTCTTTTTATATACGTGCAGTTAGAGTTTCATATACACCATGCAAAGGAACCTGCTAGAGTTTCAAGAATATTGTCAGTACTTGATCCCAAGACTGGTAAGGTGACCAAAAAGTCCCCACGATGTCTCACTGCAAAGCAATTTAAAGTGCAGTAATTGAGGTAAATGAACAATGCAAAACTTACGCTCTGTTTGATTATTATTTTTAAAAATAGTTTTTTAGTTATCAGAATATGAAAACTAAAAAAAACTCGTTTGATAAGATCTGTTTTGTAAAAAAAAAAATTAAAAACTATAACTATTTTTTATTTTTAGAATCAAATTTAGAGAATATGTCTGAGTTGTTTTTGTTTTCTATTTTGGTTTTTAACTTTTAAAACAAAAAAAATACAGCAAATAACTGTTTCCATAATTATTCTACAAAACAGTTTTAAAAACAAAAAAAACCAAAACACAATCAAACAGACCCTTACTTTTTAAATGATCTTACCCGAATTTTTGTTCCTCTTCGATGCCACGGACACAAAAAACTTGGAATGACTTTATTGTCTCTGATTTCAGGTGATTTTGCACGAGACAGTCTGTGTAGTAGAGTTCTCTAGCTGTAAAGCTCTTGGAAAGGTGTCCTTAAGATCATCAGGAAGAACAATTGCTGTTGAACTCGTGACAAGAATTATTGAAGATGAAAATTAGTTTATGATATTCGTCATATATAAAAGATTAGATGATGATAACATGGGGAATTTAATGGTACTTTCAGTAAACATCTTTGTTTGCCATCTAAGTCTAGAATTAGTTATGCTAGCAGACAACGGATGTCTGAATTGTTAGAAATCAAATTTAATTTTTGCATTTATCCTTGATTCACCGCCACTCTAGAAGTCTCTACCATTTGCTACCTAATTCCTCCACCGCTAGAAGACTTCACCATTATATGTGGCTGTCACTTGATAATATCAAGTTGATCTTTGCACCGCCAAAACAGTGACCAAAGCTTTGAGCCAAAATGAAGTCGGTGCTTATAAATTATAGCTGTAGTTTTAATTGTTTTTTATTGAAAATAAAGGCAAAGTCGACAATTGTAACTTAAGGCACTAAGAGAGTAGAATGAGTCGGCTACAGTAAGTATATATATATATATATACTTCAATGTAATCAAACAATGTATTAAAAAGAAAGAAAAGAGAAGGAAGATAGAAAGAAAAAAAAGTGCTGCAGCACTAAGAAAAAGAAATAGAGTGATAGTGTGTGTTGTGTTTTTTCTTTTAGGCAAAATTCAATACAAAGAGATTTCTTCATTTATTATTCCTTTTATTTTCTCTAAATTTCCAACAAGTGGTATCAGAGCCACGTTCGATCAAAGATGGCGGAGATGATGCAATCACAGATTCCAAAGTTGTCAAAGAGTAATTATGGAAATTGGAGCATTCAGATGAAGACGTTGCTAGGTTCCCAAGATATATGGGACCTTGTTGAGGATGGATATATGGAGCCCGCCAATGCAGCTGCAGAAACAGTTTTATCAGATGCCCAGAGAAAGACGCTTAAAGATTCACGAAAGAAGGACAAAAAGGCTCTTTTCTTAATTTTTCAAGGTGTTGATGAATCAACCTTTGAGAAAATATCAGATGCAAAATCATCCAAGGAAGCATGGGAGATTTTACAGAAGTCTTGCCAAGGAGTTGACAAAGCTAAAAAGGTACGACTCCAATCACTTAGAGCTGAGTTTGAAAACTTAAAAATGCAGAATGCAGAGCCAGTCACAGATTATTCCTCACGAGTGCAAAAGGTGGCCAAAGAGATGAAAAGAAATGGAGAGACTTTAGATGATGTCAGAGTAATGGAGAAAATTCTACGATCACTAACAAGAAAGTTCGATTATATTGTCACTGCCATCGAAGAAGCCAAAGACTTGTCAGTTATATATATTGATGAGCTTGTGGGTTCTCTTCAAGCGCACGAGCAAAGAATGAATCTTAATCAAGGTTCAAGCAAATTGGAGCAAGCTTTGCAAAGTAAGTTATCTCTTGATGCTAATCAAGCCAGTAGCAGTAGCTATGGACGTGGCAGAGGAAATCATGGTGGATATAGAGGAGGTTTCAACACCCGAGGTGGATTCAACACTCGAGGTGGCCGTGGCGTACGTGGTGGATATAGCCAAACAAATAGAAGATTTCAGACTGATGCTGTAGCATATGGACGTGATCAAGGAGCATATAATAATCGTGGTCGAGGTCGTGTTTTCATGACCCGAGGAGGAGGAAGATTTCAACAAAGAGGTGATAAATCTCACTTGCAGTGTTATAATTGCAACAGATATGGTCATCTCAGCTATGAGTGTAGAGATGCTGCCAGAGTTGCGGAGAGAAGTCATTATACAACAACTGAAGAGAAAGATGATGAACCGACCATGTTGTTCACTTACAAAGGCGAGGAAGATAGTGGAAAAGATGTTTGGTACCTTGATACTGGAGCTAGTAATCACATGTGCGGCAAAAAGGAGTTATTCACAGAGCTGAATGAGGAAGTCCAAGGAGAAGTTACGTTTGGTGATCTATCGAAGATTCCAGTTAAAGGCAAAGGTAAGATTATGATATTCACAAAGAATGGAGATAGAAAATATATTTCAGATGTCTATTACATACCATCTTTGAAAAGCAATCTCCTCAGTCTTGGTCAGCTTTTAGAAAAAGGATATGATATTCTTTTGAAGAATAATTCTCTCATTATGAGAAATCAGAAAGGAGAATTGATTGCAAAAGTTGATATGACAAGAAATCGTCTATTCAAGCTAAACATCCAGACAAGTGCAATAAAGTGCATGAAGACCATCATAGAAGATAGTTCGTGGTTATGGCATCTCAGATTTGGTCATCTTGGATTCACTGGCCTGAAGCTGTTATCAAAAGCAAAGATGGTAAATGGATTACCAATGATAAATCAACCTGATCAGCTGTGTGAAGGATGCATGAGAGGAAAGCAACATAGACAAAGTTTTGAAGTTGGCAAATCATGGAGAGCAAAAAGACCATTGCAGTTAGTTCACTCAGATATAGCTGGTCCATTTGATATTCCATCTCTTGAAGGAAACAGGTATTATATTACCTTTATTGATGATTTTAGTAGAAAAGCCTGGGTATATATTCTTAAAGAAAAAGCAGAAGCTCTTAACAAATTCAAAGAATTCAAAGCAATGGCAGAAAAGCAAAGTGGTCAGTATCTGAAGACACTCAGAACAGATAGAGGGGGTGAATACACTTCCAAATTATTTGAAGAATTTTGTAGGCTACATGGAATAATTCATCAATTGGCTGCAGCCTACACACCACAACAGAATGGTATAGCAGAAAGAAATAACCGTACAATTCTTGATATGACAAGGAGCATGCTCAAAGAAAAGCATCTGCCAAGAACACTCTGGGCCGAAGCTGTTCAATGTGCTGCCTATCTATTGAATCGATGTCCAACAAAGAGTGTCAAGTTCAAAACACCAAATGAAGCATGGAGTGGTAGAAAGCCAGAGGTAAGCTATCTAAGAATTTTTGGTTGCATTGCATATGCCCATATTCCAGATCAGAAAAGAAAGAAGTTAGATGATAAAGGAGAAAAGTGTATCTTTACTGGCTACGAGCACAAGAGTAAAGCTTACAGATTATACAATCCCTTGACAAAAAGGGTAATCATCTCAAGAGACGTGGAGTTTGACGAAGCAGATTACTGGAGATGGAATGATGAAGAAAAAAGAGTAGAAGGGTTATTCTTTAAAGATGATGATAACTCAACAGAGCAAGCAGTTGAGGCAGACAATGATCAGACACCTCCACCAAGTCCTAATCCAATAACTCCTGCATCTACAGCCTCAACCTCAGGTAGCAGTAGTAGTAGCAACAATTCAGGGGGAGCAGCAGCAAGGATGAGAAGCTTAAGTGATATCTATGATGCTACAGATCCGGTACAAACTACCCTTGATTATTCATTATTTTGTTTAATAGCTGAATGTGATCCAGTGACATATGAAGAAGCTGTAGAAGATGAAAAGTGGCAGAAAGCCATGAATGATGAAATTGCTGCAATCAAAAGAAATGACACGTGGGAGCTAACAACTATGCCTAAGAAACATAAGCCCATCGGAGTAAAGTGGGTGTACAAGACAAAGACTAATCAAGAAGGAAAAGTGGAGAAATACAAGGCAAGATTGGTAGCTAAAGGCTACAAGCAGAAATATGGAATAGATTATGATGAGGTGTTTGCACCAGTTGCAAGGATTGACACTATCAGACTTCTTACAGCAGTTGCAGCACAAAAGCAATGGAAGATATACCAGATGGATGTGAAATCAGCATTTCTCAATGGTTACTTGGAAGAAGAAGTCTATATTGAACAACCACCGGGTTATGTTAAAAAAGGAGAAGAAGATAAAGTCTATCGGTTGAAGAAGGCACTATACGGATTGAAACAAGCTCCAAGAGCTTGGAACACAAGGATAGATGAATACCTTCATAAGAATGGATTTGTGAAGAGTCCATATGAACATGCTTTGTACACGAAGAAAAATGAAGATGGGGATATGATGATCGTGTGTCTTTATGTGGATGATATAATCTTCACAGGAAATAATCCAGGTATGTTTGTTGAATTTAAGAAAGCTATGACTAAAGAATTTGAAATGACAGATATTGGAGAAATGTCTTATTTTCTTGGAGTTGAAGTAAAACAAACAGCAGAGGGAATTTATATGTTACAAAAGAAGTATGCAGAAGAAATACTCAGTAGGTTCAGAATGAAAGATTGCAAGCCTATTTCAACACCAATAGAAGCAGGAACGAAGTTGAGAGCTGACTCAGATAGAGAACCAGTAAACCCAACACTATTCAAAAGCCTAGTCGGAAGCTTGAGGTATTTGACTTTCACTCGACCAGATATCATGTTTGTAGTTGGTCTAATAAGCAGATATATGGAGCATCCAAAGCAAGATCATTTCAGTGCAGCGAAGAGAATTTTGAGATATATCAAAGGAACCATCAGTCATGGATTATTCTATACGCATTCCCAAGATTCAAAGTTAATTGGCTATGCAGATAGTGATTATAGTGGAGATGTAGATGATCGGAAAAGCACTTCAGGATATGCTTTTCATATTGGCTCAGCAATATTTTCATGGTCATCAAAGAAACAACAGACAGTTGCTCTATCATCATGCGAAGCTGAATACATAGCCGCAGCAGCGTGCACGTGTCAAGCTATTTGGTTAAAGAATATTTTGAATGAATTTCATTATGAGCAAGAAAGTTCAATTACTATATACGTAGATAACAAGTCTGCTATATCACTTGCAAAGAATCCAGTCTCCCACAGCCGAAGCAAGCATATTGACACAAAATATCATTTTATTCGGGAGCAAGTTAAAAACAAAGTTGTGGAATTAATCTACTGCAGAACTGAAGAACAATTGGCAGATATTTTTACGAAGCCATTGAAGACCGATGTGTTCAACAAACTTAAATATATGATTGGTATGCAAAGTCAAATTTGAGGGGGAGTGTTAGAAATCAAATTTAATTTTTGCATTTATCCTTGATTCACCGCCACTCTAGAAGTCTCTACCATTTGCTACCTAATTCCTCCACCGCTAGAAGACTTCACCATTATATGTGGCTGTCACTTGATAATATCAAGTTGATCTTTGCACCGCCAAAACAGTGACCGAAGCTTTGAGCCAAAATGAAGTCGGTGCTTATAAATTATAGCTGTAGTTTTAATTGTTTTTTGTTGAAAATAAAGGCAAAGTCGGCAATTGTAACTTAAGGCACTAAGAGAGTAGAATGAGTCGGCTACAGGAAGTATATATATATATATATACTTCAATGTAATCAAACAATGTATTAAAAAGAAAGAAAAGAGAAGGAAGATAGAAAGAAAAAAAGTGCTGCAGCACTAAGAAAAAGAAATAGAGTGATAGTGTGTGTTGTGTTTTTTCTTTTAGGCAAAATTCAATACAAAGAGATTTCTTCATCTATTATTCCTTTTATTTTCTCTAAATTTCCAACATGAATTTGACCTATATATGTTCTGGTGTGAGAAGATTTTATTCATTCATTATTGTTCAATCCTCATGTTAGAGTTGCGTAGAAGCTTCATTTACCTTAATGAAATATATAGTTTTTAATTATTGTGCTTGTAAACAAGAGAAGAGTAAATGAGTCATTTAGATGATTGACCGTTACAAATTTGTAATTAAAAGTTATGAGTGGTCGAGATTTTTTATTTTCTTCTTAAAATGAGATATGTTTATTTTTCAAACTTTTAATTTTTTAATTAACTAATCAATTGTTCTTATTTTGTTTTATAATTTTCAATTAATTGTTTGTTCATTCTTATTGTGCTCTTTCCAACTTAGCTTCTCTTACTTGTTTCTTATTCTCGAAATTTTTTGAGTTTCTTGAAGCATTTCTATGCACAAATGTTTGCATATAATTTCTCACTCCTATAGAATACCTTTTTTTTTGTAGCATATAAGATTTGTTTTTTCAGCATTAATGGGTGGTTTAATAAAAAAAAATAGAATAAAATGTTAAGCACATAAATTTCAAACAAAAAAAGAAATTAGAATAAAAAGGTTGTGAACTATAAGAGATTCATGTTGGATTCAGTATATATAATAGGTTTAAATGAATTATTACCGGCGTAAACATAAACACGGATTTTGGGTTTATTCACAAGAAAAAATCACTCTAAGACCGATATATCCCTTATGGAAATTCCTCCCTTTCTTTTAATAAAAAGGATTTTTTTCTTGGGTAAAAGATGGCCCCGAAAATAATTATTCATAATAACTCGGTGTCTAAAAACACCAGATACGTCAGCAAATAGCAACAGCCTAATAATCGGAGGGGAATCAGGATAACAAACTAAATTAACTACATCAAGATGCTCAAAAGAATAATTAGCTAGCCAATCCGCACATGAATTACATTCTTTGTAAGCGTGCTTGAAAATAACTCTTCAGTCCTTTCTTTTAATAAAAAGGATTTTGGATACCAAAAAAAAAAAAGGATTTTAATGAATGAAAATATTGAAAAAATTTAAATTAAATTGGAATTGAATCAATTGATATATACAAATACAAATATGAACCAATACTTTAAAAATTAAATTGAAATTGTATTAGTGAAATTATAAACTAATTATGTACCCGCTAAGGTATTATATTTTTCAACTGATTTTGAATAAAGATTCAATTTTAATAGGTTGATTTAATCAAATTATGATCTATGAATATGTCTGTTTTATTTTTTAAAAATCATTGTTATGAATATATTTCTAATTTTAACTATTTGAAAAAAATAAAATAAAATAAACTTAATTTCTATACACTTAAAATTTGTTAAAAAAATTTACCTCACCAGAAGGATTTACATTAGGATTTAATTTTAATATATTTTTATTAAAAAAGTCAATAGTTATTTTTAATAATGCAGTATTATTAAGTAAGATTAATATTTAATATAAATACTAATATAAATAAATAAGAGTAAAATACGCTATTTAAATGTTTCAAAAGATAATACAATGTAAATTTTAAATTTTATGTTTCTTGTAATTTGTAAGGGAAATATAACTCTCCTTTAACAAGAGAGAAAAACCTTCTCCGATATACCCTTCGAAAAAAAAAATTCAACGCTGGGTCCCACATGAAATTGTGTGTGCAGAAGGCACAACTTCTCTTCTACAATAGGAGAAAAATTATCCTCATTTTGTAAAGGATCATTGTTTCTTATGTTATAAGAAATAATTTTATCTTCTACACACAAATAAAATATGTGGGGTCTGTAACATCCCGAGTGCACTCGGTGTATTATTATATAAATAACATTAAGAGCAGCTTAATTTATGATTCACTAATAGAAAACATGAATAAACTTTTTTCATTACCTTGTGTATTGCAATCTAGTCCATTTAGCTCATTCTTTCTTAATTTGCTTATTTCATAACTTACAAAATGCTTATTCAATTATGCCAAATTGCCAACACTAAACAACCCTCGCATTTTCTAAAAATGGGACTGCAATTAACTATTGGCTAATAGGATAAAGTTAAATTTGTATTTCAGAAATTTAGATTGTTTTTTAATTTTTGCTTTTTTCAAAAGCAATCAACTATTGGCTAAAAAAAAGCACAATTGTAACTTTTATTTTAAATTTTGTTTTTTAGAAAGTTTTTATTCAAATATCTAAAATTTATCAAAATGACTTTTAAAAAAAATAACTTTTTTAGAAACAAAAACCCATCCAAACAGGTTCTAAATAGAGGAAATCATAGTTAAAAAATAAAATCCTTTTACAAAAAAAAAATATAGGATATTGTAACAACCAAATAATGTTACTATTAATGTTACTATCATATCTAAAAAAAGGATAGGATAGGATAAGAAACATTAATCATTGATTTTCATCAATCAATGGTTATCATCTATTGCGAATTAATAATTAATTAATGAATTTGATTTGTGAAAATAACAACTGTTGATTGGAGGAAATAATAATCTTTGATTTGTGAAAATAATAATCATTGATTGTTAAGATATGATAATAATAGTGATAATAATATTATTTGATTTGATTATTACAATATCCTATCCATATAAAAAGGAAATAAAAAATTATAATATATACTTCACTAGTGAAAATTTTGAATAATTTGAATTAGGTAATACAAACTGTCAAAACCATGTTGCGAGTAAAACCTTACTGGAAGCGTGGTCCCTCAGTGCGGTTTAGTGCTCTGTCTCTCTCTGTTGTTCGGTAAGCTAGTTTTTTTTTTGTTACACTAAGCTGGTTTTTGTTTTGTCTTATTTTACTTTGCTGGGAATATAACTTCTTTATAAAATTGTCTGATACAAACATCAGAATGCATGAAATTCATTAGGAAAAAGAAAGAGAGCGAGTTCCACCCTTTTTTTAAGGGAATGATTTTCGTTTTAAAGGTAAAAAAAAATTTATCTATCTCGAAAGAAAAAAATAGTGGGGTCTATCTTATAGTTTCTCTCTCTTCTTCTTTTTTCTCCTCTTCATAACTTACAAAATGCTTATTCAATTATGCCAACACTATCTTATAGTTTCTCTCTCTTCTTCTTTTTTCTCCTCTTCATAACTTACAAAATGCTTATTCAATTATGCCAACACTAAACAACCCTCACATTTTCTAAAAAATGGGACTGCAATTAACTATTGGCTAATAGGATAAAGTTAAATTTGTATTTCAAAAATTTAGATTGTTTTTTAATTTTTGCTTTTTTCAAAAGCAATCAACTATTGGCTAAAAAAAAGCACAATTGTAATTTTTATTGTAAATTTTGTTTTTAGAAAGTTTTTATTCAAATATCTAAAATTTCTCAAAATGACTTTTAAAAAAAATAACTTTTTTAGAAACAAAAGCCCATCCAAACAGGTTCTAAATAGAGGAAATCATAGTTAAAAAATAAAATCCTTTTACACAAAAAAAGATAGGATATTGTAACAACCAAATAATGTTACTATTAATGTTACTATCGTATCTAAAAAAGGATATAATAGGATAAGAAACATTAATCATTGATTTTCATCAATCAATGGTTATCATCTATTGCGAATTAATAATTAATTAATGAATTTGATTTGTGAAAATAACAACTGTTGATTGGAGAAAATAATAATCGTTGATTGGTGAAAATAATAATCATTGATTGTTAAGATATGATAATAATATTGATAATAATATTATTTGATTTGATTATTACAATATCATATCCATATTAAAAAAGAAATAAAAAAAGTATAATATATACTTCACTAGTGAAAATTTTGAGTAATTTGAATTAGGTAATACAAACTGTCAAAACCCTGTTCCGAGTAAAACCTTACTGGAAGCGTGGTCCCTCAGTGCGGTTCGGTGCTCTGTCTCTCTCTGTTGTTCGGTAAGCTAGTTTTTTTTTTTTGTTATAGTAAGCGGGTTTTTGTTTTGTCTTATTTTGCTTTGCTGGGAATATAACTTCTTTATAAAATTGTCTGATACAAACATCAGAATGCATGAAATTCATTAGGAAAAAGAAAGAGAGCGAGTTCCACCCTTTTTTTAAGGGAATGATTTTCGTTTTAAAGGTAAAAAAAATTTATTTGTCTCGAAAGAGAAAAAATAGAGTGGGGTCTATCTTATAGTTTTTCTCTCTTCTTCTTTTTTCTCCTCTTCATAACTTACAAAATGCTTATTCAATTATGCCAACACTAAACAACTCTCACATTTTCTAAAAATGGGACTGCAATTAACTATTGGCTAATAGAATAAAGTTAAATTTGTATTTCAAAAATTTAGATTGTTTTTTAATTTTTGCTTTTTTCAAAAGCAATCAACTATTGGCTAAAAAAAAGTACAATTGTAATTTTTATTTTAAATTTTGTTTTTTAGAAAGTTTTTATTCAAATATCTAAAATTTCTCAAAATGACTTTTAAAAAAATAACTTTTTTAGAAACAAAAGCCCATCCAAACAGGTTCTAAATAGAGGAATCATAGTTAAAAAATAAAATCCTTTTACACAAAAAAAGGATAGGATATTGTAACAACCAAATAATGTTACTATTAATGTTACTATCATATCTAAAAAAGGATAGGATAGGATAAGAAACATTAATCATTGATTTTCATCAATCAGTGGTTATCATCTATTGCGAATTAATAATTAATTAATGAATTTAATTTGTGAAAATGACAAATGTTGATTGGAGGAAATAATAATTGTTGATTTGTGAAAATAATAATCATTGATTGTTAAGATATGATAATAATATTGATAATAATATTATTTGATTTGATTATTACAATATCCTATCCATAAAAAAAGGAAATAAAAAAAGTATAATATATACTTCACTAGTGAAAATTTTGAGTAATTTGAATTAGGTAATACAAACTGTCAAAACCCTGTTGCGAGTAAAACCTTACTGGAAGCGTGGTCCCTCAGTGCGGTTCGGTGCTCTGTCTCTCTCTGTTGTTCGGTAAGCTAGTTTTTTTTTTTGGTTACAGTAAGCTGGTTTTTGTTTTGTTGGGAATATAACTTCTTTGTAAAATTGTTTGATACAAACATCAGAATGCATGAAATTCATTAGGAAAAAGAAAGAGAACGAGTTCCACCCTTTTTTTAATGGAATGATTTTCGTTTCAAAGGTAAAAAAATTATCTGTCTCGAAAGAGAAAAAATAGAGTGGAGTCTATCTTATAGTTTCTCTCTTATTCTTTTTTCTCCTTTTCACCGTAGGCGAAAAAATTAATTTATTACTTTTTTTAATAATTAATTACGTAAATGTAATAGTTTTGAAATTATTTACGTAAGTATAGCAATTAAACATGTCCAAATGGAACGTGTTCTAGTAGAGAGACACGTCCACATGAGACGTGACCAAGAGAGAAAAATATTTAAGAGAGACACACTCATGTGGGACGTGACTTAAGAGAGAGATATGTCCACATTGGACGTGAGCTCCCTTGATACAAGTCTCATCTGTACAAATTGCTCAGTAAAAGCTATTTATACAGTAAAAGCTGTTTAATATTTTAACGTTTCCCTTATGAAAACCCACACCCCACAACAAGACTTAAAATATTTGGACTGATTGGCTCAGTAAAAGCTGTTTCCGTTTGTGGTTAAAGTAAACCCACACTCCACCACAAGAATTAACAAAAAAAAAAAAAAAAACTTTTTGATTGTTTGTTGTGTTTTTTATTTTTTATTTTAATAAAGATATAATCATTTGTTATTTTCTATATTTCAATTATGAAAACTTTTGAAACAAAATAATAAAGATGGGTTTATCATCTATAATGTAACTATTGGGCCCTCCTTTAATGCTAAGCCCATTTGAGGGGTTTTCCTAAAATATTCCTATCCCTAATCTTCACCTCCTATAAATACTCATTAGTTGGGGGGTGGAGGCTAGGTTAGAAAAAATGATTTTATTTGAGAGAAAATTGTTTGATTGTTTGAACAAAGTTTTATGCTTTGTATTTGAGAGATCTCTAGGGAGAGTTTGAGAGAAACATCTCTAGGGTAGTTTGATTATCACCATTGTTAGAGAGGTTGAGTTAACCACCACATTGGTGTATTTGATTCTTGTAACCATTATTTTCATAGTGAATTTTGATCTAAACTAGGTCCCGTGGTTTTTACTTCTTCATTGAAGAAGATTTTCCACGTTAAAATTTGGTTGTGTTCTTCTTCTCTCTTTCCTATTTGTTTTTTATTTTTCCGCTGCATTGCCGACCTGGTGATATTCAGGCCGAGATCCGAACTCCAGATCTTCTTGATTGACTTCCGCACAAAAGGCTTCATAGCCGAGTTTGAGATAATCGAGTTCCCAATAATAACATGACTTTATAAAATTTCCTACACTCACAACATTTTGTGGCGCCAACAGCAAAAAAAAACTCCAACACACAAAATAAATCTCTATAATATAACACAATCATTTTTTTACGACATAATTCTTATAAAACCCAATAAAGATATAATCATTCTTATCTGTACAAATCCTCTCTGATGTCTGCTTGACCACACATCATCGAATATTCGGATTCGGTCTTCAGGCGGGAAAGGAAAATCAACCAAAAGAAAATAAGAAAAGCAAAAAGGAATGGAGGAGTGATTAAAGAGCATAGCAGTAAACAAAACAAGACAAAGTTGGAGTTGACCAAGCAAGTCAAGTTTCGTAGTCTTTTTTTATTATGAGGTCTAAATTTCACAATATTCATGATTCATATTACATCTTGAAGAATCCATCTAATTTTTTCTTTTGTTATTCTCTGAGCTGGGAGGTCACGTCTTTTTTGGGCGT
This sequence comes from Gastrolobium villosum, assembly GCA_032173675.1. Classification (NCBI taxonomy): domain Eukaryota; kingdom Viridiplantae; phylum Streptophyta; class Magnoliopsida; order Fabales; family Fabaceae; genus Gastrolobium; species Gastrolobium villosum. Next base: position 31,221 of record JAVKPL010011781.1, on the reverse strand, counting down.
GTCTCTCTCCTGGTCACGTTCAAGTTAGGCGTGTCTCTCTTTTAGGTCACGTCCTAAATAGAAGTGTCTCTCTTCATTGGAACACGTCCCATGTAGGCGTATTTGAGTGCTGTATTTACGTAAATAATTTCAAAATAACTACATTTTCAAAAAAAATTTATTAAAAAAGTAATAAATTAATTTTTTTACTCATCATCGTGGACGAACGATTTCTCAATTTCCCTTTTTTAATAATATACACGATACAACGTTGTCATGAAAAAATATGTTTTTTTTTTCTCTCTCATACAATTGCTTCACTCTCAATAAAATCGCTTTCTCATAAAATTTCAGTTTTTTTTCTTTTTAAGTAAAAACCCTTCCGTTCCAATATGAATGGCAAACTGGGTGGGATTTGGGACTCATTGGTTACTTTCCGTGTTTTCGCTTTTCTCCTTAATTTCTTGTATAAATTTGCTCTTAAAATTTTCTTTTGTATAAAAACATCCATAGTGTAAAAAACACCAAACTCTTTATTAACAGATGCGTGTCTCACCTCCATTATTGCTCTAATTTATCCCTCCAAAGTCTGATTATGTGCGTTGTTTAAATAAGGATAAAAATAAAAAGAAACACATAAATGTGTTAACGGTGATAAAGAGGGTATGGGTATATTCTATATCACAGAGCCATTACTGTTCAAAGTAAAAGGTTAAAGGGTATTTTTTATTTTAAAGCAAACCATTGGAATATTATTAAAGTTTTTCCTAAATTTTTTAAGAATGTTCTATTTAATTTTTTTTATTTATGGTGTCAGGGAATATGGGATTTGGATTGTTTGAATTTTTTTTGGCATCGGTTTATTCAAGTTGTAAAAAAAAAATGTTCGAATCTGGTGTTTTGATGTCAATTTCTTTTTTACTCTAATGCACTGGTATATGCATGCTAGCATTTGTGTTATAAAAAATGTGATTTACTTGGTGCAAAAATGTGTTTGATATATGGTGTTATTTAATATTTTGTTTTTTTCCCTATTGATTGTTAACTCGTATGGTGCTATATTTTATCCCTAGATTAATTATGCTTGTTGAATTGGGTTACATTTTTTTTTGCAGAGCATGTTGCTATCTTATTTTTTTTTTTGCACCTTGTTTGGGCTATCCAATATGTGATGTATTGTTTTTTTGATGCCTTTGCAGCAAAGTGTGCCTTCTGGATCTAAGAATTTGGAAATCAAAACATTATCCTCAAACAACTTGTTTTAGTACATCGTTATGAGTGCTACTAAAACAACAATACCACGTAAGAAATCAAATTTCAAGTTACTACTCACTACAAAAAGGATTGAAGTTGATTCTGGATTGAAAAAGTATGAATTTAGAGAAAAAGTATCCCACTTTGATGAGAATTAGTGCTCTAAAAGGAAAAATCCTCTATGACAGGTTCCATCAAGAGAAGACCATAAGGTATTATTGAGGGCCTTAAAGAGAAAAAGCAGAAGATAGATCGGAAAGCAGTGAAAAGATTTGTAATAGGATGCATCCCCTGCAAATGGATACCTTGCCCAAAAAGTTGCAAGTACCTGAAATGAAAGAAATTGAGAAGATTAGTTCATTGGATGAAAGACAAGCTAAAGTAAGTATTGTTTTCTTCGAGGGAAATAAGCCTTATTGGAATTTGCGAAAATGTAATACGTGTTGGAATTGATGTAACATAATGTTGCTTCTGCCTCAGTGGTCATGTTACTGTGGTTTGTTTGTTTGTATTTTGTATGTTCATAATATTTTTTAATTGTGACAATACTTTGATTATATAGGTCGAGGTTCCTAAGTCGTTACAGATTCGTTGCAAATTGATTAAGAAAAACTTACACAAAGGTACAAAGCATTAACTCGTTACAGTTTAATTAATGTTTTGTACCTTTGTGTTAGTTTTCTTGAATCAATTTGCGATGAATTTGTAACGACTTAGGAACCTCGACCTATATAATCAAAGTATTGTCACAATTAAAAAATATTATTAACATACATAAAACAAACAAACAAATCACGATAACATGACCACTGAGGCAAAAGCAACATTATGTATTACATTTTCGCAAATTCCAATAAAGCTTACTTCCCTCGAAGAAAACAAAACTTACTTTCATGTCTTCCATCCAATGAACTAATCTTCTCAAATTCTTTCATTTCAGTTACTTGCAACATTTTGGGCGAGATATTCTTTTGCAGGGGATGCATTCTATTACAAAATTTTCTCACTGCTTTCCGATCTATCTTCTGTCTTTTCTCTTTATGGCCGTCAATAATACCTTGTGGTCCTCTCTTGATGGAACCTGTCATAGAGGATTTTTCCTTTGAATTAGAGCACTCATTCTCATCAAAGTGGGATGCTTTCTCTCTAAATTCATACTTTTTCAATCCAGAATCAACTTCAATCCTTTTGGTAGTAAGTACTAACTTGAAATTTGATTTCTTACATGGTACTGTTGTTTTAGTAGCACCAATAACGATGTACTAAAACAAATTGTTTGAGGATAATATTCTGATTTCCAAATTCTTAGGATCCAGAAGGCACGCATTGCTGCAAAGGCATCAAAAAAATAATACATCACATATTGGATAGCCCAAACAAGGTGCCAAAAAAAAGATAGCAACAGACTCAGCAAAAATAATGTAACCCAATTCAACAAGCATAATTAAATTAGGGATAAAATATAGCACCATACGAGTTAACAACCAATAGGGTAAAATACAAATATTAAATAACACCATATATCAAACACATTTTTGCACCAAGTAAATCACATTTTTTTATAACACAAATGCTGGCATGCACATAGCAGTGCATTAGAGTAAAAAAGAAATTGACATCAAAACACTAGATTCAGACATTTTTTTACAACTGGAATAAACCGATGCCAAAAAAAATTCAAACAAACAAAATCCCATATTCCCTCACACCATAAATAAATAGAACATTCTTAAAAAACTTAGGAAAAACTTTAATAATATTCCAATGGTTTGCTTTAAAATCAAAAATACCCTTTAACCTTTTTTTTTAAACAGTAATGGCTCTGTGATATATAATATACCCATGCCCTCTTTATCACCATTAACACATTTATGTGTTTCTTTTATTTTTATCCATATTTAAACAACACATATAATCACACTTTGGAGGGTTTAAATCAGAGTAATAATGGAGATAAGACACGCAGCTGTAAAGGAAGAGTTTGGTGTTTTCTACACTATGGATGTTTTTTATACAAAAGAAATGGAGGAGTGATTAAAGAGCATAGCAGTACACAAAACAAGAAATAGTTGGAGTTGACCAAGCAAGTCAAGTTTCGTAGTCTTTTTTCATTATGAGGTTTAAATTTTACAATATTCATGATTCATATTACATCTTGAAGAATCCATCTATTTTTTTTTCTATTCTCTGAGCAGGGAGGTCACTCCTTTTTTGGGCGTGCCTCTCTTTTATGTCACGTCCTAAATAGAAGTGTCTCTCTTCATTGGAACACGTCCCATATAGGCGTATTTGAGTGCTGTATTAACGTAAATAATTTCAAAATAACTACATTTTCATAATTTTTTATTAAAAAAGTAATAAATTAATTTTTTTACCCTTTATCGTGGACGAATGATTTCTGAATTTCCCTTTTTTAATAATATACACGATACAACTTTGTCATGAAAAAGTATGTTTTTTTTGTCTCTCTCATACAGTTGCTTCACTCTCAATAAAATTGCTTACTCATAAAATTTCAGTTTTTTTTTTCTTTTTAAGTAAAAAACCCTTCCGTTCCAATATGAATGGAAAACTGGGTGGGATTTGGGACTCATTGGTTACTTTCTGTGTTTTCGCTTTTCTCCTTAATTTCTTGTATAAATTTGCTCTTAAAGTTTTCTTTTGTATAAAAAACATCCATAGTGAAAAAAAACACCAAACTCTTTATTAACAGATGCGTGTCTCACCTCCATTATTGCTCTAATTTATCCCTCCAAAGTGTGATTATATGTCTTGTTTAAATAAGGATAAAAATAAAAGAAACACATAAATGTGTTAATGGTGATAAAGAGGGTACGGGTATATTCTATATCACAGAGCCATTACTGTTTAAAGAAAAAGGTTAAAGGGTATTTTTTATTTTAAAGCAAACCATTGGAATATTATTAAAGTTTTTCCTAAATTTTTTAAGAATGTTCTATTTAATTTTTTTTATTTATGGTGTCAGGGAATATGGGATTTGGATTGTTTCAATTTTTTTTGGCATCGGTTTATTCAAGTTGTAAAAAAAATGTTTGAATCTGGTGTTTTGATGTCAATTTCTTTTTTACTCTAATGCACTGGTATATGCATGCTAGCATTTGTGTTATAAAAAATGTGATTTACTTTGTGCAAAAATGTGTTTGATATATGGGGTTATTTAATATTTTATTTTTTTTCCCTATTGATTGTTAACTCGTATGGTGCTATATTTTATCCCTAGATTAATTATGCTTGTTGAATTGGGTTACATTTTTTTTTGCATAGCATGTTGCTATCTTTTTTTTTTTTGCACCTTGTTTGGGCTATCCAATATGTAATGTATTGTTTTTTTGATGCCTTTGCAGCAAAGTGTGCCTTCTGGATCTAAGAATTTGGAAATCAAAACATTATCCTCAAACAATTTGTTTTAGTACATCATTATGAGTGCTACTAAAACAACTGTACCACGTAAGAAATCAAATTTCAAGTTACTACTTACTACCAAAAGGATTGAAGTTGATTCTGGATTGAAAAAGTATGAATTTAGAGAAAACGTATCCCACCTTGATGAGAATTAGTGCTCTAATTCAAAGGAAAAATCCTCTATGACAGGTTCCATCAAGAGAAGACCACAAGGTATTATTGAGGGCCTTAAAGAGAAAAGGAAGAAGATAGATCAGAAAGCAGTGAAAAAAATTTGTAATAGGATGCATCCCCTGCAAAAGGATACTTTGCCCAAAAAGTTGCAAGTACCTGAAATGAAAGAAATTGAGAAGATTAGTTCATTGGATGGAAGACATGCTAAAGTAAGTATTGTTTTCTTCGAGGGAAATAAGCCTTACTGGAATTTGCGAAAATGTAATACATGTGTTGGAATTGATGTAACATAATGTTGCTTCTGCCTCAGTGGTCACGTTACTGTGGTTTGTTTGTTTGTATTTTGTATGTTCATAATATTTTTTAATGGTGACAATACTTTGATTATATAGGTCGAGGTTCATAAGTCGTTTCAGATTCGTCACAAATTGATTCAGAAAAACTTACACAAAGGTACAAAGCATTAACTCGTTACAGATTAATTAATGCTTTGAACCTTTGTGTTAGTTTTTTAGAATCAATTTGCGACGAATCTGTAACGACTTAGGAACCTCGACCTATATAATCAAAGTATTGTCACAATTAAAAAATGTTATTAACATACATAAAACAAACAAACAAATCACGATAACATGACCACTGAAGCAAAAGCAACATTATGTATTACATTTTCGCAAATTCCAATAAGGCTTACTTCCCTCGAAGAAAACAAAACTTACTTTAGCATGTCTTCCATCCAATGAACTAATCTTCTCAATTTCTTTCATTTCAGTTACTTGCAACATTTTGGGCGAGATATTCTTTTGCAGGGGATGCATCCTATTACAAAATTTTCTCACTGCTTTCCGATCTATCTTATGTCTTTTCTCTTTATGGCCCTCAATAATACCTTGTGGTCCTCTCTTGATGGAACCTGTCATAGAGGATTTTTCCTTTGAATTAGAGCACTCATTCTCATCAAAGTGGGATGCTTTCTCTCTAAATTCATACTTTTTCAATCCAGAATCAACTTCAATCCTTTTGGTAGTTTGTACTAACTTGAAATTTGATTTCTTACGTGGTACTGTTGTTTTAGTAGCACCAATAACGATGTACTAAAACAAATTGTTTGAGGATAATATTTTGATTTCCAAATTCTTAGGATCCAGAAGGCACACATTGCTGCAAAGGCATCAAAAAAATAATACATCACATATTGGATAGCCCAAACAAGGTGCCAAAAAAAAGATAGCAACAGACTCTGCAAAAATAATGTAACCCAATTCAACAAGCATAATTAAATTAGGGATAAAATATAGCATCATACGAGTTAACATCCAATAGGATAAAATTCAAATATTAAATAACACCATATATCAAACACATTTTTGCACCAAGTAAATCACATTTTTTTATAACACAAACGCTGGCATGCACATAGCAGTGCATTAGAGTAAAAAAGAAATTGACATCAAAACACTAGATTCAGACATTTTTTTTACAACTGGAATAAACCGATGCCAAAAAAAATTCAAACAATCAAAAACCCATATTCCCTCACACCATAAATAAATAGAACATTCTTAAAAAATTTAGGAAAAACTTTAATAATATTCCAATGGTTTGCTTTAAAATCAAAAATACCCTTTAACCTTTTTTTTTAAACAGTAATGGCTCTGTATATATAATATACCCATACCCTCTTTATCACCATTAACACATTTATGTGTCTATTTTATTTTTATCCCTGTTTAAACAACACATATAATCACACTTTGGAGGGTTTAAATCAGAGTAATAATGTAGATGCGACACGCAGCTGTTAAGGAAGAGTTTGTTGTTTTCTACACTATGGATGTTTTTTATACAAAAGAAATGGAGGAGTGATTAAAGAGCATAGCAGTAAACAAAACAAGACAAAGTTGGAGTTGACCAAGCAAGTCAAGTCTCGTAGTCTTTTTTCATTATGAGGTCTAAATATCACAATATTCATGATTCATATTACATCTTGAAGAATCCATCTAATTTTTTCTTTTGTTATTCTCTGAGCAGGGAGGTCACGCCTTTTTTGGGCGTGTCTCTCTCCTGGTCACGTTCAAGTTAGGCGTGTCTCTCTTTTAGGTCACGTCCTAAATAGAAGTGTCTCTCTTCATTGGAACACGTCCCATGTAGGCGTATTTGAGTGCTGTATTTACGTAAATAATTTCAAAATTACTACATTTTCATAATTTTTTATTAAAAAAGTAATAAATTAATTTTTTTACCCTTTATCGTGGACGAACGATTTCTAAATTTCCCTTTTTTTTTTTTGGTAAATTAAATTTCCCTTTTTTAATAATATACACGATACTACGTTGTCATGAAAAAGTATGTTTTTTTTCTCTCTCATACAGTTTCTTCACTCTCAATAAAATTGCTTACTCATAAAATTTCAGTTTTTTTTTTCTTTTTAAGTAAAAACCCTTCCGTTCCAATATGAATGGCAAACTGGGTGGGATTTGGGACTCATTGATTACTTTTTGTGTTTTCATTTTTCTCCTTAATTTCTTGTATAAATTTGCTCTTAAAGTTTTCTTTTATAAAAAACATCCATAGTGTAAAAAACACCAAACTCTTTATTAACAGCTGCGTGTCTCACCTCCATTATTGCTCTAATTTATCCCTCCAAAGTTTGATTATATGTGTTGTTTAAATAAGGATAAAAATAAAAGAAACACATAAATGTGTTAATGGTGATAAACAGGGTATGGGTATATTCTATATCACAGAGCCATTACTGTTTAAAGAAAAAGGTTAAAGGGTATTTTTGATTTTAAAGCAAACAATTGGAATATTATTAAAGTTTTTCCTAAATTTTTTAAGAATGTTCTATTTAATTTTTTTATTTGTGGTGTCACGGAATATGGGATTTGGATTGTTTGAATTTTTTTTGGCATCGGTTTATTCAAGTTGTAAAAAAAAATGTTCGAATCTGGTGTTTTGATGTCAATTTCTTTTTTACTCTAATGCACTGGTATATGCATGCTAGCATTTGTGTTATAAAAAAAGTGATTTACTTGGTGCAAAAATGTGTTTGATATATGGTGTTATTTAATATTTGATTTTTTTTCCCTATTGGTTGTTAACTCGTATGGTGCTATATTTTATCCCTAAATTAATTATGCTTGTTGATTTGGGTTACATTATTTTTGCAGAGTCTGTTGCTATCTTTTTTTTTGGCACCTTGTTTGGGCTATCCAATATGTGATGTATTGTTTTTTTGATGCCTTTGCAGCAAAGTGTGCCTTATGGATCTAAGAATTTGGAAATCAAAACATTATCCTCAAACAATTTGTTTTAGTACATCGTTATGAGTGCTACTAAAACAACAGTACCACGTAAGAAATCAAATTTCAAGTTACTACTTACTACCAAAAGGATTGAAGTTGATTCTGGATTGAAAAAATATGAATTTAGAGAAAAAGTATCCCACTTTGATGAGAATTAGTGCTCTAATTCAAAGGAAAAATCCTCTATGACAGGTTCCATCAAGAGAAGACCACAAGGTATTATTGAGGGCCTTAAAGAGAAAAGGCAGAAGATAGATCGGAAAGCAGTGAAAAGATTTGTAATAGGATGCATCCCCTGCAAAAGGATACCATGCCCAAAAAGTTGCAAGTACCTGAAATGAAAGAAATTGAGAAGATTAGTTCATTGGATGGAAGACATGCTAAAGTTAGCATTGTAACATAAGCGTTATTGGAATTTGCGAAAATGTAATACATGTGTTGGAATTGATGTAACATAATGTTGCTTCTGCCTCAGTGGTCACGTTACTGTGGTTTGTTTGTTTGTATTTTGTATGTTCATAATGTTTTTTAATTGTGACAATACTTTGATTATATAGGTCGAGGTTCCTAAGTCGTTACAGATTCATCGCAAATTGATTAAGAAAAACTTACACAAAGGTACAAAGCATTAACTCGTTACAGATTAATTAATGCTTTGTACCTTTGTATTACTCGTTTTCTTGAATCAATTTGCGATGAATTTGTAACGACTTAGGAACCTCAACCTATATAATCAAAGTATTGTCACAATTAAAAAATATTATTAACATACATAAAACAAACAAACAAATCACGATAACATGACCACTGAGGCAAAAGCAACATTATGTATTACATTTTCGCAAATTCCAATAAGGCTTACTTCCCTCGAAGAAAACAAAACTTACTTTAGCATGTCTTCCATCCAATGAACTAATCTTCTGAATTTCTTTCATTTAAGTTACTTGCAACTTTCTGGGCGAGATATTCTTTTGCAGGGGATGCATCCTATTACAAAATTTTCTCACTACTTTCCGATCTATCTTCTGTCTTTTCTCTTTATGGCCGTCAATAATACCTTGTGGTCCTCTCTTGATGGAACCTGTCATAGAGGATTTTTCCTTTGAATTAGAGCACTCATTCTCATCAAAGTGGGATGCTTTCTCTCTAAATTCATACTTTTTCAATCCAGAATCAACTTCAATCCTTTTGGTAGTAAGTACTAACTTGAAATTTGATTTCTTACGTGGTACTGTTGTTTTAGTAGCACCAATAACGATGTACTAAAACAAATTGTTTGAGGATAATATTTTGATTTCCAAATTCTTAGGATCCAGAAGGCACACATTGCTGCAAAGGCATCAAAAAAATAATACATCACATATTGGATAGCCCAAACAAGGTGCCAAAAAAAAGATAGCAACAGACTCTGCAAAAATAATGTAACCCAATTCAACAAGCATAATTAAATTAGGGATAAAATATAGCACCATACGAGTTAACAACCAATAGGGTAAAAATCAAATATTAAATAACACCATATATGAAACACATTTTTGCACCAAGTAAATCACATTTTTTTATAACACAAACGCTGGCATGCACATAGCAGTGCATTAGAGTAAAAAAGAAATTGACATCAAAACACCAGATTCGGGCATTTTTTTTTACAACTGGAATAAACTGATGCCAAAAAAAATTCAAACAATCAAAAACCCATATTCCCTCACACCATAAATAAATAGAACATTCTTAAAAAATTTATGAAAGACTTTAATAATATTCCAATGGTTTGCTTTAAAATCAAAAATACCCTTTAACCTTCTTTTTTTTAAACAGTATAATATACTCATACCCTCTTTATCACCATTAACACATTTATGTGTCTATTTTACTTTTATCCCTGTTTAAACAACACATATAATCATACTTTGGAGGGTTTAAATCAGAGTAATAATGTAGATGCAACACGCAGCTGTTAAGGAAGAGTTTGTTGTTTTCTACACTATGGATGTTTTTTATACAAAAGAAATGGAGGAGTGATTAAAGAGCATAGCAGTAAACAAAACAAGAAATAGTTGGAGTTGACCAAGCAAGTCAAGTTTCGTAGTCTTTTTTCATTATGAGGTCTAAGTTTCACAATATTCATGATTCATATTACATCTTGAAGAATCCATCTATTTTTTTTTTTTTTTTTGCTATTCTCTGAGCAGGGAGGTCACGCCTTTTTTGGGCGTGTCTCTCTCCTGGTCACGTTCAAGTTAGGCGTGTCTCTCTTTTAGGTCACGTCCTAAATAGAAGTGTCTCTCTTCATTGGAACACTTTTCATGTAGGCATATTTGAGTGCTGTATTTACATAAATAATTTCAAAATGACTACATTTTCATAATTTTTTATTAAAAAGTAATAAATTAATTTTTTACCCTTTATCGTGGACGAATGATTTCTAAATTTCCCTTTTTTAATAATATACACGATACAACTTTGTCATGAAAAAGTATGTTTTTTTTCTCTCTCATACAGTTGCTTCACTCTCAATAAAATTGCTTACTCATAAAATTTCAGTTTTTTTTTTCTGTTTAAGTAAAAACCCTTCCGTTCCAATATGAATGGCAAACTGGGTGGGATTTGGGACTCATTGATTACTTTCTGTGTTTTCGTTTTTCTCCTTAATTTCTTGTATGAATTTGCTCTTAAAGTTTTCTTTTATAAAAAACATCCATAGTGGAAAAAACACCAAACTCTTTATTAACAGCTGCGTGTCTCACCTTCATTATTGCTCTAATTTATCCCTCCAAAGTTTGATTATATGTGTTGTTTAAATAAGGATAAAAATAAAAGAAACACATAAATGTGTTAATGGTGATAAACAGGGTATGGGTATATTCTATATCACAGAGCCATTACTGTTTAAAGAAAAAGGTTAAAGGGTATTTTTGATTTTAAAGCAAACAATTGGAATATTATTAAAGTTTTTCCTAAATTTTTTAAGAATGTTCTATTTAATTTTTTTTATTTATGGTGTCACGGAATATGAGATTTGGATTGTTTGAATATTTTTTGGCATCGGTTTATTCAAGTTGTAAAAAAAAATGTTCGAATCTGGTGTTTTGATGTCAATTTCTTTTTTTACTCTAATGCACTGGTATATGCATGCTAGCATTTGTGTTATAAAAAAAGTGATTTACTTGGTGCAAAAATGTGTTTGATATATGGTGTTATTTAATATTTGATTTTTTTCCCTATTGGTTGTTAACTCGTATGGTGCTATATTTTATCCCTAAATTAAGTATGCTTGTTGATTTGGGTTACATTATTTTTGCAGAGTCTGTTGCTATCTTTTTTTTTGCACCTTGTTTGGGCTATCCAATATGTGATGTATTGTTTTTTTGATGCCTTTGCAGCAAAGTGTGCCTTATGGATCTAAGAATTTGGAAATCAAAACATTATCCTCAAACAATTTGTTTTAGTACATTGTTATGAGAGCTACTAAAACAACAGTACCACGTAAGAAATCAAATTTCAAGTTACTACTTACTACCAAAAGGATTGAAGTTGATTCTGGATTGAAAAAGTATCCCACTTTGATGAGAATTAGTGCTCTAATTCAAAGGAAAAATCCTCTATGACAGGTTCCATCAAGAGAAGACCACAAGGTATTATTGAGGGCCTTAAAGAGAAAAGGAAGAAGATAGATTGGAAAGCAGTGAAAAAAATTTGTAATAGGATGCATCCCCTGCAAAAGGATACCTTGCCCAAAAAGTTGCAAGTACCTGAAATGAAAGAAATTGAGAAGATTAGTTCATTGGATGGAAGACATGCTAAAGTTAGTATTGTTTTCTTTTTAGGGAAATAAGCCTTATTGAAATTTGCGAAAATGTAATACATGTGTTGAAATTGATGTGACATAATGTTGCTTCTGCCTCAGTGGTCATGTTATTGTGGTTTGTTTGTTTGTATTATGTATGTTCATAATATTTTTTAATTGTGACAATACTTTGATTATATAGGTCGAGGTTCCTAAGTCGTTACAGATTCGTCGCAAATTGATTAAGAAAAACTTACACAAAGGTACAAAGCATTAACTCGTTACAGATTAATTAATGCTTTGTACCTTTGTATTACTCGTTTTCTTGAATCAATTTGCGATGAATTTGTAACGACTTAGGAACCTCGACCTATATAATCAAAGTATTGTCACAATTAAAAAATATTATTAACATACATAAAACAAACAAGCAAATCACGATAAAATGACCACTGAGGCAAAAGCAACATTATGTATTACATTTTTGCAAATTCCAATAAGGCTTACTTCCCTCGAAGAAAAGAAAACTTACTTTAGCATGTCTTCCATCCAATGAACTAATCTTCTGAATTTCTTTCATTTAAGTTACTTGCAACTTTTTGGGCAAGATATTCTTTTGGAGGGGATGCATCCTATTACAAAATTTTCTCACTGCTTTCCGATCTATCTTCTGTCTTTTCTCTTTATGGCCCTCAATAATACCTTGTGGTCCTCTCTTGATGGAACCTGTCATAGAGGATTTTTCCTTTGAATTAGAGCACTCATTCTCATCAAAGTGGGATGCTTTCTCTCTAAATTCATACTTTTTCAATCCAGAATCAACTTCAATCCTTTTGGTAGTAAGTACTAACTTGAAATTTGATTTCTTACGTGGTACTGTTGTTTTAGTAGCACCAATAACGATGTACTAAAACAAATTGTTTGAGGATAATATTTTGATTTCCAAATTTTTAGGATCCAGAAGGCACACTTTGCTGCAAAGGCATCAAAAAAATAATACATCACATATTGGATAGCCCAAACAAGGTGCCAAAAAAAGATAGCAACAGACTCTCTGCAAAAATAATGTAACCCAATTCAACAAGCATAATTAAATTAGGGATAAAGTATCGCACCATACAAGTTAACAACCAATAGGGAAAAAATCAAATATTAAATAACACCATATATCAAACACATTTTTGCACCAAGTAAATCACATTTTTTTATAACACAAACGCTGGCATGCACATATCAGTGCATTAGAGTAAAAAAGAAATTGACATCAAAACACCAGATTCAGGCATTTTTTTTTACAACTGGAATAAACTGATGCCAAAAAAAATTCAAACAATCAAAAACCCATATTCCCTCACACCATAAATAAATAGAACATTCTTCAAAAATTTAGGAAAAACTTTAATAATATTCCAATGGTTTGCTTTAAAATCAAAATTACCCTTTAACCTTTTTTTTAAACAGTAATGGCTCTGTGATACATAATATACCCATACCCTCTTTATCACCATTAACACATTTATGTGTCTCTTTTATTTTTATCCCTGTTTAAACAACACATATAATCACACTTTGGAGGGTTTAAATCAGAGTAATAATGGAGATGAGACACGCAGCTGTTAAGGAAGAGTTTGGTGTTTTCTACACTATGGATGTTTTTTTTACAAAAGAAAACTTTCAGGGCCGATTGGTACGCGGTTTTCTTCCGGAATTCCGGGAAACTGAATTTTTCTAAATTTTAAATTTCCGGATATTATCATAAACTGGATGTAAAAATCATATTTTTGAAAATCGAGATTTTCGGACAAATAAAAATTTCTCTTGTACCAAGCGTTTGGTATAGGAGAAATTTTTATTTGTCCGGGAATCTCGATTTTCAAAAATATGATTTTTACATCCAGTTTATGATAATATCCGGAAATTTAAAATTTAGAAAAAATCAATTTCTTGGGAATCCTGAGAAACATCACGTATCAAATGGCCCCAAGTAAAATTATCCAAAAAATTAAGGAGAAAGGCGAAAACCAAAAATTCCCAAATCCCACATAGTTTGTCATTCATATCAGAACGGAAGGGTTTTTTCTTAATAAGAAAAAAAAAAAACTGAAATTTTATGAGTAAGCAATTTTATTGAGAGAGAAACAACTTTAATAGAGAGAGAGAAAAAACATACTTTTCATGACAAAGTTGTATCGTTTCTCTCTGTTCCTATTGTTCTGTATCAATCCATATGATAGAAGATGAAATTCGGGTGTCATACGGGAGGCAAACTTCTTCACTTTTTTAATCTTATGTTCATACATTTCAAAATCGCACATATGCTTCTATTCGTTCAAGAAAATTGAGTGCCCACTTTAATTTGTCAGTTTTTTTAAAAAAATAAAAATGAATTAAAAAATAAAAAAAAAAGACGTGGTATACTGCGAAAGAAAGGGAATCAGAAAATTGAGCCAACAAAATCTGATGATATCTAGAGCTCAGGATGCATTGATCAGAAGAAAAACGAACTCATAATATTGGTATAGGTATTGGCGTAGAGAAGAGAAGAAGGGGAGAAGATAGAAGGGTGTGGTTGAAACCGGAGAGAAAGAAAAGATTATTTTATTTCATAAATATGAATTGTTAGATTATATGATGGTTTTTTTATTAAGTTGTAGGAAAAGTAATTGTATAATGTTATAGAGATTCATTTTGCGTGCCATATGTTTTTCTTTTTCTTTTTGTTTTAAAATGTGTGGACCCCACAAAATATTATGTAAGAAAGTTTGTTGTGTTATATTAAAGGAGGAAATGAAAACCCTTTTATGATAATCAAAAGGTATTGAAATGGGTAGATAAAAATAGGCAGAATAATTTGTTCCTATATGAGTTTTCATTTAACATAACATAACACAACTTTTCTTTCATACACAATATTTTGTGGGGCCTACACATTTTAAAACAAAAAAGAAAAGAAAAAAATATGGCACGCAAAACGAATCTCTATAATATTAGACAATCAATTTTCCTACAACATAATAAAACCCTATATATATATATATATATATATATATATATATATATATATATATATATATATATATGTGGAAAAGTAAATCTTATGTTGTGGGAGAATTCAATTATCATGTTATAGATACATCAAGTGTGGGACCCATATATTTAAAAAAATAAAAAATAAAAAAATGAGTGGCAAATCTTTTTATGGTGTGTGTAGGAAGAATTTATTTTCTCATATAACATGATAAAAATAAATCCCATATATATAAAATAGGCAGAATAACTTGTCCATATATATGGGTTTTATAAGAGTTATGTTATAGGAAGAGTGATTGTGTAATGTTATAGAGATTCGTTTTACGTGTCAAAGTTTTTTTATTGCGGGCCCCACAAAATGTTGTGAGTGTAGAAAAAATTTTCTGATAATGTTAAATGATAGATAATAAACCTTATATATATATATATATATATATATATATATAAGACTTTAGCAGATAGTTCTAGAGAGAGAAAGAGTCACCGACTCAACGCCAGTTGTATGCCCAAAGCCCCAAACAACATCTGTTGGATGTTGCCCATGCCCACCTTGTCTTGCTACGTGTCCGCGTTTTCTCGTTTATCTCCCTATAAATATAGATTTCTCTTTCCTCAAAAACTCACAATTCTCTTTCTTTTTGTGTGGCTTCTCAAAACACATCCGCTCGTGCTCTTTCTACCACTTTGCCATGGCCCCGGTGAGCACATTCAAGGCTTTCACCGTCGTCCTCGTCGTTGCTCTGCTTTCCCTCGCCGCCTCCGCCCAAGATCTGGGGCCATCGTCGGCTCCGGCGCCGTCTCCCGATGCCGGAGCGGCTGGATCTGTGACCGGCTCGGCTGCGATGATTGGCGTCTCGCTCGTGTTGTCAATGCTCGCCGTGTTAAAGCCCTAAGTTGCCGTTCGTAGGTTTTCGTATACAGATTAGATTCATGGCTTAGCTATGATCTATTTATACTTGAGAGTTTATGATATATTCATGTTTACATTTGTTGTAGGCCTTAGCAGAAATAAGGGGATTTTGAATTTTGATCATGTCTGCATTTTTTATTTTTTATTTTGTTTTGGATACATCATGTCTACATTTTTTCATTATTGATATTGTGTAATATATTATTTATACCGTGATTGATATTTTCATGGTTGTTTTTTTCATTTTCTTCTTCTACGGTGTTTTTTTGTTTGTTATTATTAGTATTATTATTATAGCTTTAATGTTTTTATCGTAAAAGTAAATAAATTATTTATATTCATTCTCGACCAACAATATCATTTTGATTCGGTGCAAATAAGTTATTTATATTAATTATAGAAAAAAAAGGACCTATTATTATTTGGTAGTAAGATTCTTTGTTGTGATTTTTTGTTTAATTCCATCTTACTTAAGAGTTAAGAATAAGGAAAGAGTTTTAAATAATAAAATGAAGTTGTTGGTTAAATATTGACCTTAAATGAATATTTGAGGTTTACGTCAAACTTTTTACTTGAGAAATGATTAACTATTAATATAAATAGAAAAATATTTTTATAATTACGACAGATGAGTTATCTGCATTTATTTTCAAAATGATGTCATTTTAAAATTAAAAATTATAATTATAAAGATTATAATAATTTTGAAATAAGTTAAAAGGGAAAAATATTTATGTAGTTAATGCAGATAAATTATGTGTATTTATTTTTAAAATAACGTCATTTTGATATTGAAATCTTAAAAAATTATAAATATAAAGACTATTATAATCTTAAAATAAATTAAAATTACGAAAATACTATGATTTTCGCTCAAGATGATGTCGTATTAGACTTGTTGTAGATAACTTATCTGCGGCAGAAAAAGAAAAAGCGAACCCATTTAAAAATTATTGAGGAAAAATTTTGTCATCTACTCTTTAAAGATTTAAAAAGCATGGGCTTAGATTGATAAAAATGGCAGTTTCTTTAAAAAAAAAAAAAAAAAATGGTTCAAAGAGAAAAGCATGACAGGGGGACTAGACTACTAACGAAAGCAAGGAAAAACTGTAATGGGTGTTTGGATCAAAGACTTCACTTATCATATTTATCAACAGATTCAAATTTTGATGAATGAACCAAAAAATATAAAATTGAATTATTCAAAAATAAAAAAAAAAATATAAAATTTAATTGGATCGATTTTTGAATAGATTGGTGAAAATCGAAATATTTTAAACTGATCCAATGATTCTCCAACCTTATTATCTATCTATTTGTGCCTTTAATCAATCATAACCCACATATTATATAACGAAATTTTAAATTCAAGGCTTATTAACTCATTATGCCAGAGAAAGTGGGTTGTGTTTGATCTATGTTATACTTTTTTTTGTAAGATACATCATATATTTTATTGCATGGGTTATTGTTGCATAGCAGCTTCTCTTCTCTATAAGATGAAAATCTGAGTTACTTTGTATCTCAGGTAACCATATTATAAATTTTTGTTGAAAGTAAAAGATGATAATTTAACTTTTTGTTGTAAAATACTTCTAAATTGCACAATAATCATCATACAAAGTACAAACTTTACGAATTCGATACATACAAAAGATATGTTATTTATGTAAGTTGCCTTTGTATGCCATGAACATAAAAGAGGGAAAAATTAAATTTTTTATGCGGAAGAAGCAACCTTTCCCCACCCTCAATCATGTTTAACCCATGAATCATGCAATAGACATGTTAGGGTTTAAAGTAGATACCTTTATTCGGATTATTATTCCTGATCAAATGCGATCTTGATCAATTCTTCAGACTTGAAGAACACAAGTCCTCCGATGGAAATCCACACCACTTTATTGTCTTATAAGAGAAGAACAATTCTTCGAATGCCCAATCTCCTTCAATGGAGGTTGCTAGACTCAAGAGAAGAATAGGGATTGGGTAGGCCTTTGGTTATTCCAAGAGAAAGATAGCCACCACACTGATGTGTGTGTTGGCTAAGGTTTCAGTGGAGAGAATTAGAGATGAAGAAGAGATACGAAACTAAGGAAGAAAAGAGGCTATATATAGATGTGATGACTCATTAACTTAGGACTAGCTCAAATCAGCGCCCTCATCAAATCGCAATCTTATTAGGTAATTTTCTTAATTTTATCCAATCAATCCAATTGATTGGTTTCCCCAATTTCAACCGTTTAATCTAATTAATTGGTTTTCTTAATTTTGGTCAATCAATCCAATTTATTTGTTTCCCTAATTTCAGCCAATTAATTTAATTAATTGGTTTCCTTTAATTTTGGTCAATCAATCCAATTGATTTGTTTCCTCAATTTCAGCCAATTAATTTAATTAATTGGTTTCCTTAATTTTGGTCAATCAATCCAATTGATTTGTTTCTTTCTGGAAGGGAAGATAGAACTTCCTGGAGAGTGTGTCGCTACGCAACATAAGCTGGCAGTCTTGGATGTTCGGTTCAACAAAGTACTTACAATGAAGAAGAGGGCTCAGAACCCAAGGATAAGGTGGTGGAAGCTTAAGGAGGGAGAAGAGAGAGAGTTCAATGAAAGAATGTTGCACGATGGACCTTGGGAGTTTGATGGAGAAGTAAATGCAATATGGAATGAGATGACTAAGTGTATACAAAATTTGGGAAGGAGGGTGTTGGGAGAAAGTAAAGGAAATGGATTTTATACAAAGGAAACATGGTGGTGGAATGGAGAGGTGCAAGAGGCAATTAAACATAAGAAGGAGTGCTTTAGATCTTTGCATAAAAGTCCCAGTGAAGAGAACTTGCAAAAGTTTAGATTGGCGAGAAAAAATGCAAAGAAAGCAGTGCGAGAAGCTAGGGGCAAGGTTTTCGACGAGTTGTATAAAAATCTTGGGAGCAAGGATGGTGATAGAGGTATTTATAAACTTGCAAAGATAAGGGATAAGAAAAGTAAAGACCTCATCCAAGTTAGATGCATCAAGGATGAAAATCAAAAACTTCTGATGAAAGATGAAGATGTAAATGAAAGATGGTTGAACTACTTTAACAAGCTGTTTAATGGGGATAGAGATACAAGCGAGGTGGACTTGGAG
Source organism: Gastrolobium villosum (assembly GCA_032173675.1). NCBI lineage: Eukaryota > Viridiplantae > Streptophyta > Magnoliopsida > Fabales > Fabaceae > Gastrolobium > Gastrolobium villosum. Next base: position 12,227 of record JAVKPL010011781.1, on the reverse strand, counting down.
GACGCGTATGATGATATGAATAGAAGATTTGTACGCAGAATTAATACACATGAAGTTAAGGAGGCTTTAAAGAGGATGAAGACTAATAAAGCCTTGGGGCCTGATGGTGTCCCTATTGAAGTGTGGAGAGGCCTAGGGGATGTGGCAATAAAATGGTTGACCAATCTTTTCAATAAGATTCTCCAGACAAATAAGATGCCTGATACTTGGAGGAAAAGTATGATTGTGCCTATCTATAAAAACAAGGGAGATATACAAAATTGTTCAAACTATAGAGGCATTAAGCTAATGAGCCATACTATGAAGTTGTGGGAGAGGGTTATTGAACATCGCTTGAGGAGAGATACCAAGGTTTCTGTAAATCAATTTGGATTTATGCCAGAAAGATGTACCATGGAAGCCATTTTCTTGATGCGAAAACTTATGGAAAGATACCGAGAAAAGAAGAAGGACTTGCATATGGTGTTCATAGACCTTGAGAAAGCATACGATAGGGTTCCAAGGAAAGTTTTATGGTGGGTTCTGGAGAAGAAAAAGGTTCCATCAAAGTATGTAAAGGCAATCCAGGATATGTATGATGGGGCTACTACATGTGTAAAAGCTTGTAACGGAACATCAAGTTATTTTCCTATCACGGTTGGTGTACACCAAGGGTCGGCTCTAAGTCCTTATCTTTTTGCCTTAGTTATGGATGAACTAACAAAAGATATTCAAGAGGAAGTGTCATGGTGTATGCTTTTTGCAGATGATATTGTGCTTATTGATGAGAGCAAGGAGGGTGTTAATAGAAAACTTGAATTGTGGAGAAGCACATTGGAATCCAAAGTATTCACATTAAGTCGAAGCAAGACTGAGTATCTAAAGTGTGAGTTTTCTCTGGTACGAGATGGGGATCAAGAGCCCGTGCATTTAAGTGGTCAAGAGGTATCAAAAAAAGATGCTTTTAAATACTTGGGCTCCATTTTACAAAAAAGTGGAGAGATTGATGAGGATGTAAATCACAGATCAGAGAAGGGTGGATGAAATGACGCAATGCATCTGGGTTTTTGTGTGACCGCAAAATCCCCCTTAAGTTAAAAGGAAAATTCTATAAAATAGCAGTAAGACCGGCAATGCTATATGGAGCGGAATGCTGGCCAGCACATAGGCAACATGAGCAAAAGATAGGAGTAGCAGAGATGAGGATGTTAAGGTGGATGTGTGGTTACACAAAGATGGATAAGATAAGAAATGAAGATATTTGACGAAAGGTCGGAGTAGTACCAGTTGCCGAGAAGATGAGAGAACATATATTGAGGTGGTTTGGGCACGTGATGAGAAGGCCCCTGGATGCTCCTGTAAGAACAGAAGTTTGTTACCAAGAGCTCAACACAAAAAGAGGCAGAGGTCGGCCGAAACTTACTTGGGGGAAGGTAGTAAAACAAGATTTAATGGAGTGAGATATAGATTGGCGGACGGTATGTCTTAGAACGGAATGGAAAAAAACTATAAGTATGGTGGAGGGTTAGACCCGTGGTTATTCCTATGTTCCACATGGTCCCTTTTTAGTTTTTTTCCCCTTCATTTCCCCCACTTCTTCTTGTCCATTTCTTTTTCACTTTTATTTATTTATATTTACATATATATATATATATATATTTTTTTATTATTATTATTTTTTTATTTTATTTTTTCAATAATTTTATATCTTTCATTTGGGTTCATCTACCACCGACCCCAATTAATTTGGGATAAAGGTGAGATGCTGATGTTGAATCCAATTGATTTGTTTACAGTAAATCCAATTGATTTATTTCCAATCAATCTAATTGATTGGTTTCCTTTATTTTCTCCATCTTCAATAAATCTAATTTAATAACTATATTTAAATTCTAATTTTAAATTCAAAAATTAGAATTTAAATTAATTTTATTTAAATTCAAATTTCAAATTCGAAATTCGAAATTAGAATTCAAATCAATTTTATTAATTTAACATTTAAATTAGTTAGGTTACATCATGGATCAAGTCCAACTTGACTCATGATGCCACCTACTCTCTTTTGGCCCAATATGTGGGCTTTTCCAACTTAGGCACATTATGCCTTATTGGGCCCAAAAGCACATATGATAGAATTCAAGACAACTTAAGGTGTTTGTGTCCGACCCATCAGGCCCAACATAGCCACTGACATAAATGGACTTGGGCCCATTAGGCCCAATTAGGGGTGTTAACGGGCCAAGCCGAGCTGAGCTTTGATCTTAACGGGCCAAGCCTGTATTTAAACGTGTCCGACTGGCCTTAGCCTGTTACCTGTCACGAATATAATATTGGCCTGTGGCCTGGATTATTTACAAAAAATAAAAGCATGTGTGAAGCCTGTCTTAGCCTGTTAGCATGTTAAAGAATAAAAATAAGATAACAAAATTCCACAAAAAATCAATTTACAGATAGAAACCTTAGCTTTCACTTTCCAGCAATAATTTACAAAGACTATAGTAAATAAATAAAAATTAAAATGAGAGAAGGTAGATAACATGTTATATTATCTTAGCCTATTATAAAAAAAAGTGGCAAAAAAAAAAATTGACACAAACAAGCAGTGCACAGTGGAACAAATGAGCTTTTGTGGGTTTGTTTGTGTGAAGGAGGATGAAGGATAATATAGAACAGCACTTGTAATTCCATAAATATACATAAATTCAATATATATATATATATATATATATATATATCCAAATAGCATAATATAGAACAAAATCATTCAAAAAGTCTGTTAAACCAATAAAATGGGGTGAAATAAATTGATGAGAGAGAGAGTTATTACAAGTAATATAAAAAATATAAATAAATATTTATATACTAGGCTAGCCTAGGAGGCTCTAAGGCCGAGCTTCTGAATTAGAGCCTGAGGCCTTTTTATTAAATGAGCTTTTATACAAGTCTAAGCCTGGTTCCAACACGAGCTTTTATTAAACGAGCTCAGGCCTTTACGAGCCGAGCCAAAGGCCCCTGACTCGTTTACCACCCCTAGGCCCAATCCATCTAATGACAACACAGAGCACTAGCAATGTTTTGTTGTCCCAGAGCTAGTTGAGTTCATCGAATGATGAACCTGTTATACCTATTTGGTTACCGTGTGAATTGTCCTTTCGTCTCGGTTATCCATCTCATTGACCTAGGTCAAGGAAAACGTATCAACCCTTACAGTCTAGGGTTAGCTTTTGTCAAAACAGGAAATCTTCATTTACGGACTCTAAAGAGCGGGTCATCTCATGACTCCTTTACTATGCATAGATTCCTGAGTCCTGTAAATGTCATCCCAATTTCACCGGTCTACGGATAACTTAATCTCTCACAGAGATTGACGAATTCCTTCAGCTTGTCATACTAGGCCCAAGTCCTTAGGGCATGCCCAAAAGTATACCTATGAGTCTCCATGTTTCAGGCAGACAAGGTATACAATCAAAGCAAGCCTTCCAGAGCACAGGTCTATACGACAATGTCAGGTCTAAGGAAAGCCACTAGGGCTGGCAATACGGGCCAGCCCGCCCCGACCCGCCCCGGCCCGCCACTGGCCCGCCTAAAATGGGCTAGCCCGCCCCGGCCCGTTTTGACAAAATGGGTTGACTTGAGCAACCCAGCCCGTTTTATGAGTGGGTTGGCGGGCTACGGGCCAGCCCGCCTAAAATAAAAAAAATATAAAAATAAAATACAAAAATCTAAATTCTGCATGAAAACACATAATTTTTTTTTGCATAAAAGCATATAAAAATCTGCATGAAATCCTAATGTGCTTATGAAACCAAGAAGATCAGTGTTTAATAATCTACATATAAATATGCATCTTTCAATCCAGAAATAATAATAAAAAATAAAATCATATCAAGGTAAAACAGAATAACAAAACAAGTAACAAAGTATTGTATGAGCAGCCAACAACAATTCGAAAAAGCCACTTGCAAGCAAAGAAATCTAGGGCGTGAAGTTACATAACAATTGGGTAACCTAAAAAAAAAATAAAAAAACAACGGGCTTGGCGGGCTAGCCCGCCCCGTGGCAGGCCGAGCCCAGCGGGCTGGCAGGTTTGGCGGGGCGGGTTTGGCGGGCTGGTGGGTTGAAAAACTCAACCCAGCCCGCCCTGTTTGGTGGGCGGGGCGGGCTAGCCCGACGGGCTCAGCCCATTTTGCCAGCCCTAAAAGCCACACCCAAATAATAAAAGACATTACCTATTGATACTATCTATGAGATTTCCTTGTAGTGTCTCTTTGTGAGTCAGTTCAGTGTGAGCTATTCTCCAATAGGTCCACCCACGAGTCAGCTAAGACATCTCCATGTCTGCAGCTCACGAGGACTCTACCTTGCATCTCCATGCAAGTAGCTGAGTCGTGCTAGTATTATCCGAGATAACCAATGCCCTTTATCAGTATCTCTAAACTAGGAACATATTTCTGGCAATGGACGTGTGGTGTCATTGAGCCCTCATGATCATGATCTCTATCACAAATCCTCAATGTGACACCCATTCCATTCCAAGGGCTTTATCCAGTTACTCATATTTAATATTTGAGACATGCAATATGAAACAAGATAAATAATGCTTTTATTCATAAAATATATTCATAACAAATAAAGAAGTACATGGGTCCATCTGACTCTCAGATTGTCTCTAGGACACCTATGTACTAATAATTTGTACCAAAATATTATACAAATCTTAGACTTTTCAAAAAATCGAAAACTGATTCAATCCAAATCGAATAAAATTGGATTGAGTCGGATCGGATCGGATTTGAAAAAAATCCAAACCGAGTGGATAATTACATCATTAAATCGGAGGGATTGAATCAGATTATACGATTTTTACTTCCAAAATTAATCCGATCCGGACCACGAACACCTCTAACTTCACTTATGGTTGGACCTATCTTTGGGCAGCATGACTGCAATGTATTCTTCTGGTCTTTGGCAACAACTTTGGCTGCATCAATTATTGTTCAATGCAATTACAAGTTCAAAGTAATCTTTATTAGCTCATAATATTAAAAGAAAAAAATCACCTAAGAAAGACCATCATTGTTGGTGAACAGTGCAGCAGCACTATTATTTGGGAATTAATTGTGACACACTTTATATATATATATATATATAGCGTAAAGGATTTCTCTAGTCACTGGAGATAAAGTTATCTCCAGTGAGCTCAAAATGACATCATTTTGAGGCGGAAATTAAGGTGTTTTTGTAATTATAATATATTGCAGGGTGATATTAGTCTTTATTATTATAATTTTTTAATCTTATAACCCAAAATGACGTTGTTTTGAGCTCATTGGAGATAACTTTATCTCCGGTGACTGGAGAAATACTTTTCCCATACATATAAAGGTTATACTTATAATTTATTTTTGTTTATAATCTTTTACAATCATATCTTACTTGTTAATTTTCGTAAATTAACGATTATTATTTATTGTAAATTAATAATTAATTAACGAATTTAATTTGTGAAAATAATAACCGTTGATTGACGAAGATTAACGATTACGATATGTTTGTAAGAAATTGTAAACAAAAATAAGTTATAAATCAGGGTATTGTCAAGCCGACAGCCGAAGATTAATTCCCTCAAGGCGTAGAAATCTCTTAAGAAGATTTTGCCTTTATTAACAAAGCATTTTCTATACGCAGGGCTAGAAATTAAATCCCTGTCAATATGCTCAAGTGACCCAGTTATCTATCAATTATGTCGGGCTTTGTTGGTATATATTTTTACCAAAGAAAAAATAACCATTTTAAATTTTAGATATACGCAATATTAGAATATAAGTACATAGAGAATTAAGATAAATTCAATTGTAATTAAATAATTAAAAGTATTCAAATGTAAAATGATATATGATATTATTTAGTGTTTCTCATGTTATAAGAGATAATCTTATTTCCTACACATAAATAAAAAGTGTGTGGATTCTTTTTCTCTTTATTTTTTTCACATAGCCTCATTTAGACATCACAAACTTTTATATGTGTAGGAGATAAAATTATCTCCTTATAATATAAAAAGCATTAATTTCTATTAACTAATAAAGAACATATAAAGCACAAGGAGCATATATAGACACATGATCTTGGTAGACTCATTACTCGAAAATATTTTTCAGTAATATAGATGTATTGAGCACTCTATGCATCATTGATAAGTGTCAAAGACACTATTTTTAATATCAAATATAGTTCAAATAATAATTAATATAATTAAAAATATAGTGTTAATTAATAAATGTAAAAGATATTAAAATTCCAAAAACTAGATAAGATTCTAATCCTTTTTATATTGTTTCATACTGTTTCAGGCTTAAAGTAACAAATCACCAATTATGAAAGATAAAGGCAGATGCAAATGATAAGGATCAAGAAAAATGAAGAATTAATTAAAATTAATCCTCAGCGAGTCTGGTCCAATTTAAAAGCCCATTTTTATTTCTATAAAAAAACATATTAGGGCTCATTCCATTCATTCAGAGGAGAAGGCAGAGGAGCGGAGGAACGGTCAAAGCTTCACCGTGGAGACCGGGTTTTATTTTTCCTTTTATGAATTTTAGTCTCGTTTCATCTCAATCTTGCATTCCTGACTATTTCAGGCTAATTTTATTTAAGTAGTTTGGACGAGACGGAACCAATGGGTTCTTGAACGCTATTTTCCTTTCTTGTAATCTATATTCATGATTTAAAGTTATGCAATCAGTCTGTTTCCTATTGATTAGTTTTATTTATGAATTGATCACTCGTAGATAAACATATGAGTCATGCATGACAATAGGGATGTTGGTGTATGATTCTGATTGGTTGATTGTTGGAATTTGTATGATCTAGGGATTGACTTATGAATTCTATAACCGTAGGTTCTTGCGTTAATGCTTACTTTATGAGAAAGTACTAAGGAATTCGACTTTTGAGTGGAGTAAAGGATTGGATTACCAAGGGATTGAGATTTAATCGAATTTAGAAAGAACTGTTAATAACTTAATCTTGAATGTGATTATAGTAAACTAGTTTGGAAACCATTCGAAAAGTTAAGTCCTAGCTACATCTTTTATAAAACTTAAAACCAGTTTCTAGCATTATAAATTCTGAATTTAATTTCTTGAATATTAAAAACCAAAATAAGTAGTTAAAATTCCGTTTTAATTTAATTAAAATATTCTCCAAGAAACTTGTTCACGATAGATCCAATTTTAATTAAATAGGTAAATTAGTACTGGATCATCAGTCCTCGTGGGATCGACAACTTATTCTTGTCATTTTATTACTTGTATGACCGGTGCACTTGTCGAAATCGCAACAATCATTAACCAAATATGAAAAAAAAGTAACATATTTACACCAGTGTTTTAAAATTTGGCCCGATCATAGACTCGTCAAGTTACTACGTTACTGTATTATTAGTTCAACCGGTTTAATTAAATTTATATTAAATTATATAATAAATATATTATAAGATGTATTTTGATCAACAATTAAGAGTAATCTAATAATAACACTACTCATTTCCTTAAAGGAGGATCTATTTCCGTTGCACCGAAAATGTGCTCGTATTGCTCGATACGACCAAATCGACCATTCTAATTCAAAAAACAGTAAAAGCTATCGGAATAATATAATTTTAAGATATATCAAAATAATATAACGACTTCTCATATAATAAAGGTTCAACACTTACTGAATTATGCCAAATATAAAACATTGGTAAGTTTAAAAAAACAATTAAGTTACTAATATAAGTGCTTACCCAAAAAAAATAAAAAATTACGAACATATGTCATGATTTAACTGTGATTAGTATATATGGGTTTTATAACTCTGCGCAAACAAAAATTTCTACAACAATATTAGAATATGTATCCTAGCGTGCTTTAAGAAAAATAAAAACAAACAAATGATACTCACTTGCTTGTATATACCGCCATCAATAAAATTTTGCAGCCAAAATAAACATGCAAAGCCCTAGTATATATTTGAAGGGTTTTATGAAAGTTATGTCGTAGCAAAAATCATTGTGTTATGTTATAGATATTCATTATGCGTGCCTTAATTTTTGTATATTTTTTTTTGTTTCAAAAAATGTCGGCCCCACAAAATGTTGTGTGTGTAGAAAAAGTAATTATATCATGTCATGATAAATATAAATCCCATATATGAAAGGGGTTTATATTTGTCAGTTAACATGACACAATCAACTTTCCTACACACACAACATTTTGTGGGAGCCACACTTTTTAAAGAATAAAGAAGAAAAAGAAATTACGGCACACAAAACGAATCTCTATAACATTACACAATCACTTTTCCTATAAATAACTCTTATAAAACCCTATTTGAAATATAATCCCTTTTATATTTGTTAGTATTTGATAGATGACATAATCTAACAAGTTCTCCACTTTTCTCGTACAAGACTGGCCCCATATTCTTCCATGTAGGATTTATTGTATTATTTTAATAATGTATTTCAAAATTTTATTTAGAGAAATATATTCCTCACGTCATATGAATTTATCTCATATAATAAATAAAAAAAGAAAAAACATTTTCTCATATCGCATGAGAATTCAATTCTCATATTGTGATCCTTCGATTTGCGTGCAAAGTTTTTTTTCCCTAATAAATGTGAAATCCACTACTGATTGAGTCACAACATGAGAATTCAATTCTCATGTAGCATGAGAAAATTAAACCCCATAAAAAATACATAAAATCTATTAAAGAGATAAAAGATGAAAAAAAATGAGATTCACTAATTTTTTGTGTATCTATGAAATAAAATTAATATGAGAAATATTTACTTTTTATTATTTTAGTGATTTTTAAAAAGATACATTAAAACGATCGTGTACCTTAAGGAAATTTTTAAAGTACATCGCATGCAACACTGACCAAAAGTGTCTGACAAAAACAATTATCAAACTGCACGCCAATAATAACTTTTACCAGAAAATCACGTGACATATTTCGCTACACTGTCTAGCGAATTATGCCACGTCAGTACCAAAAATGCCACGTATCATATAAGGAGAATTTCATTACACAGTGTAGTGAAATATGCCACGTCAAAATCAAATATGTCACGTTGTATTTTGGTAAAATTTACAATTGGCAATATAGTATGATAAATTTTTTTGGCAACGGTGAGAAAATGATCAGTGTTCCTACATCGCATCATTCATTCATTGGGCAGGCCAATTTATGAAAGAAATGAATAATAGGAATATTTATAAAAGAAAGAGATTCGACTTAGGATATGAAGGATACATGACACAAGCTCATCTTAAATGGACAACTTGCAACTGCGAATTTCACAATATATTGTTACTTGATAAAACCAATATTTTTCACTTAACCGTCCAAATCAGCCTCAAACTAACTGTAATGTGGTGTTTGGTTGAGATGGTTTTTGGAGGATATTTATCTTTTTCAAGTATGGCTTTTAAAAATACCATGTTTATTTCAATATATTTTCTCTAAAAACCTATATATCCAGGAAGTATGGATTTATGAGAAACATAGATATCCGCACTGTTCAAAAACCCAATTTGAAGGTGGGATTTTCGGAAAACCGGTTATTTCACTTTTAATGCATTGTTGATTTCATAAAGCTACATAATTTTCCAAGTAAAGTTTTCCCCACCAAACAACTTTTTTTTACATTTTTCTACCTATTTCACTTTATCCATCTTTCCAATTATTTCTCTATCTATTATATTTTTCTATCATTCTAAAAAATTTTCCCATACCAAACACCCCGTAAAGGCAACCTGTCAATAATGCGGAGAAAGGTTTGATTGGAATTATGTATTCGGATAATTAAAATTTTTCGACACCAACATTAAAAAAATTGATAAAAATAAATAAATTCATAACAAGAAGAATTAGGAAAGACTAAAGAGATTGAGACACCATGAAAATCTTGTGTTCCTCTTATTTTCTTCATTTTTTTCTTCTACGGTGGTTTTTCTTTTATTATTTTAAGGGTAAAAGATTTCTCAAGTCAATGAAAATAAGTTATTTCAGGTGAGTTCAAAATGATATCATTTTAGAGCAAAAATCATGATATTTTTATAATTATAATGTATTATGGGTTATATTAATCTTTATCATTATAGTTTTTTAATCTTATATCCCAAAATGATGTCATTTTGAATTTACTGAAAATAATTTTATATTTGGTGATTGAAGAAATACTTTTCCTTAATTTAATTAGGATTTTATACTTCTGAAGAAAAAAAAAATTATACAGTCTTCGATCTTTATGTTGATACGAGTTTCATTCATAACGTTTTTTAATATATGAATTCTACATCATTTTTATCTTTATAACTTAAAATTATCTATATCATATAATATAATATGATAATTATATATATTTTTTAAGGAAAAAGTGTTTTCATTTTAAATAACATGCAGTTATGTCATTTCAAGAGAGATAGACACAAAATAATTTTTATTTAAATTTTAAATTAAATAAAAATCACTCACTTTCACTGTAACATGATTTTCATTTTTTTTATCTATCTTTCTCCTAAAATAACATAACTTATGTCATTTAAATTGACAACCACCAAACCCTTTTTTTAATTATATATATGTATAAAAAAGGAGTTTTATAAGAGTTATGTGGAAAAAGTGATTGTATAATGTTATAGAGATTTATTTGGTGTGTTTTGATTTTTTTTTTTTGCTTAAAGTGTAAATTGTGGTTCCACAATTGTGTGTAGGAAATATTTGTTGTGTCAAGAATGCAAATTAGAAAAAAAAAACAGCAGACTTTTACAGCACATAGTTCTAGAGAGAGAAAGTGTCACCGACTCTGCGCCAGTTGTATACCCAAAGCCCCGAACAACACATGTTCCCCATGCCTACCCTGTCCTGCCACGTTTCCGCGTTTTCCCCTCTATCTCCCTATAAATATAATTTTATCTTCCTTCTCAAACTCACCGTTCTCTTTTTTGACTCTCTCTGGCTTTTCAAAACTCGTACAGACGTGGTTTCTTTCTCTCTCTATCTACAACTTTGCCATGGCACCTGTGAGCACATTCAAGGCTTTCGCCGTCGTCCTCGTCGTTGCTCTGCTATCCCTCGTCGCCTCCGCCCAAGAGCTGGCGCCGTCGTCTGCTCCGGCGCCGGGTCCTGACGCCGGAGCGGCTGGATCTGTGACCGGCTCGGCTGCGATGATTGGCGTCTCGCTCGTGTTGTCAATGCTCGCCGTGTTAAAGCCCTAAGTTTCCATTCGTAGGTTTTCGTATACAGATTAGATTCATGGCTTAGCTATGATCTATTTATACTTGAGAGTTTATGATATATTCATGTATTATTATTATTATTATTATTATTTGTTCTAGGCGTTAGAAGAAATAAGGGGATTTTGGATTTTGATCATGTTACATTTTTTTATTATTAATATTATGTAATGTTTTATATATACCGTGATTGATATTTTCATGCTTGCTTTCTTCATTTTCTTCTTCTACGGTGTTTTTTTTTTTTTTTGTTATTATTATTATTATTATAATTATTATTATTTGGTAGTAAGATTCTTTCTTGTGATTTTTTGTTTAATTCCCCTGGTTACTTAAGAGTTAAGGATAAGGAAAAAATTTTAAATAATAAAATGTTGTTGGTTAAATATTGACCTTAAATGAATATTTGAGTTTTTACATCAAAAGTTTGAATTAAGAAATGATTAACTATTAATATAAAATGATTTTTTTTAGATATTTTAATCGTTTTATAACTTCGGGGCTGGTATCAATATTAAGGTTTTTCAAACTTACAATGGATATTAAAATATAAATAAAACCTCTCAGAAAAGAATATTGGGCGTTTGCGGGACCGCAGAAAGAGAGAGCGAGAAAAAAAAAAGGAAAGAGAAAAAGAAATAAGAGAGCACTATTAAATATTTTCTTCTAATAAGTGCTTATTTGAATTTTTTGAAGTTAAAAATTACTTATATAGAAATTTGGTCAAATAGATTTTAGAAAAAAGTTCTTATAATAAAAAATTCTCTTTTTTATTTTGAAGAAAAAAAGTTAAAAGTTAAAAGTTAAGAGTTTTTATGGATACTTTTTTTTAAGTATTTATCAGTTTTATTTGAATTATATATTTTTTTAATAAAGAGCTATAGAAATGGAGAAAATTTATTAAATATGACTTTTTAAATATATTTTTAAGTTACAAATTTAGCAATTAGTAAG
>JAVKPL010011780.1:0-55155 GCA_032173675.1 Gastrolobium villosum | reverse complement strand
TCCTTATTCACCGCAATCAAATGGGATTGCAGAAAGGAAAAATCGGACATTAAAAGAGATGATGAATGCCATGTTGATTACGTCCGGTTTACCACAGGATTTGTGGGGGGAAGCCATGTTGACGGCTAACTATATAATTAATAGAATGCCCCACAAAAAGACAAAAAACATACCATATGACATATGGAAAGGTAAGAAGCCATCCCTGAAATACTTTAGAGTGTGGGGGTGCTTGGCTAAGGTTGCGGTTCCTAAACCTAAAAGGTTGAAGATCGGACCTAAAACCGTGGATTGTGTATTCATCGGTTATGCACTTAATAGTAGTGCTTATCGGTTTCTAGTGTATAAATCAGATGTATCAGATATACATGCTAATACGGTGATTGAGTCAAGGGAAGTTACTTTCTTTGAAGATATATTTCCGTATAAGAAAATAAATGAATCCAGTGGCAATAATGATGATAAGATATCAAGTGATAACAACGATGATCAGGTTGTTATACCTCGAGATGCTACAACTAATGCTGATCCTGTAGAGGATATAGAAGATGAACCTAGACGTAGCAAGAGGCAAAGGACAGCCACATCCTTTGGACCTGATTTTATGACCTATTTATTAGAAAATGAGCCTCGGACTTATAAGGAAGCTATAATGTCTCCAGAAGGACCATTCTGGGAAGAGGCTATCAATAGTGAGATAGAGTCTATTTTGTCCAACCACACTTGGGAATTGGTAAATCTTCCTCCTGGCAACAAGCCTTTAGGGAGTAAGTGGGTGTTCAAAAGAAAAATGAAAGAGAATGGCACTATTGATAAATATAAAGCAAGGCTTGTGGTAAAAGGCTACAGGCAACGTGAAGGTCTCGATTATTTCGATACTTATTCTCCTGTTTCACGGATCACATCCATTAGGATGTTGATCGCAGTAGCTGCTTTAAATGGACTAGAAGTACATCAAATGGATGTTAAAACGGCATTCTTAAACGGCGACCTGGAAGAAGAGATATATCTAGAACAACCTGAAGGTTTTGTTGTTCCAGGACAAGAACGGAAAGTTTGTCGCTTAATAAAATCCCTTTACGGGTTAAAGCAAGCTCCAAAGCAATGGCATGCGAAATTTGATAGTGTTATGTTATCAAATGGATTTCGAATTAATGAATGTGACAAATGTGTCTATGTTCGAAATACAGGAAAAGGGTTTGCAATTGTATGTCTTTATGTAGACGACATGTTGATTATGGGTAGTAATTGTCAAATGGTCAATGCTACTAAACAATTACTGAAAAGTAAATTTGATATGAAAGATATGGGGATAGCAGACGTTATCCTAGGTATTAAAATCCATAGGACATCTGCAGGGTTGGCCTTATCACAGGCTCACTATATAGCTAAGGTTCTTGAGAAATTCAAAAGTTTGAATATAACCCCTGTGAGGAACCCTGTAGATTGTAATCTTAGTTTATTAAAGAACACTGGTAAAGCTACAGCACAAAAGCTATATGCTCAAGTGTTGGGTAGCCTGATGTATGTTATGAACTGCACCAGACCTGATATTGCTTATGCAGTAAGTCTGCTAAGTCGCTTTACTAGTAATCCAAATGAAAATCATTGGAAAGCTATGGTAAGAGTTTTGGGATACTTAAAGTATACTCAAAATTATGCTTTGCATTACGAGAAATACCCCGCAGTTATAGAAGGGTATTGTGATGCAAACTGGATCACCGGCTCTAATGACACTAGATCCACAAGTGGATATGTGTTTACCCTTGGTGGAGGTGTTGTGTCTTGGAAATCGTCCAAACAGACTTGCATCGCAAGATCAACCATGGAAGCAGAATTCATTGCTTTAGATAAGGCTGGTGAAGAAGCAGAATGGCTTCGTAACTTTATTGAGGATGTTCCTAACTGGCCAAAACCGGTACCATCTGTATGCATACATTGTGATAGCCAAGCCGCTATTGGAAGGGCCAAGAACATCATGTATAACGGTCAGTCTAGACACATACGTCGTAGATATGATACCGTAAGACAACTACTCTCGAACGGAATCATTACAATTGATTATGTTAAGTCTAAGGAGAACATAGCGGATCCGTTAACCAAAGGGATTCCTAGAGAGTTGGTTGAATATTTGTCGAAAGGAATGGGTTTAAGGCCTATCAATTGTTGAGCATTGCAGCAACTCTACCTAGAAGAGTGGAGATCCCATGAACTAGGTTCAAAGAGACAACTAAGTGATGGTCGACTGCCCAAACACTGTGGAGTTTTAAACTCATACTCATTCCTAGACAAGACAGTGTATTTATGAGGGTAAGCACTTAGGCTTTTAATGATTTCTTAAATCTGTTGTGTTCAGATGATGTATAGTGAGTTACATCACAAGAAATCACCTATGTGAGTGTGAAGTGAGGGCCGCTTCTATGAGAATTTTTCAAAGGCCGATTCTCGAACAACACTCGCAGAACCAGGTAGGTGTCCCACGGCCAAAATGGGCGCAACAAAGGACCAACGATGCTAGAGAAGCAATTGTGTGACTCCTATTGTCTAGGTATACACTAAAGGTTGACGGTTCAAGTCGCCCTAGACCACCGATTGACCGAGTATATCCGATAGGTTTTCACTAGAGAAGGTTCAAAGGTAACTCCACCTATCTCGATGCAGTTGTTTCTCGTTGAGGAATTTACACTTTGCATTTATACTCTTATGCATATAGTCACGATGTTTTGACTTCTTATCCATGTGGGGGATTGTTGGAATTAATGAGAATAATATACAATGATCCATTGGTTATGAATAAGAAGTGGGTTAATAGAGAAAAAAGAGAAAAGGGAAGATGAAGAGTTATGTGGGTTGTTTAAGAAAGTCCCACATTGGACAATTGGTAGAAAGTGGGAGAGTATATAAACTCCCACCACCATCTCCTTAATTGGCCCTTGGGTCACTACATATTTTATGTAGGGAGAGGAGATAGGTGGGCCTTGGTTCACCACCACACACGCGCGCGCCGCCGTCCGTCCGGCCGGTTCGGCTCGGTTCGGTTCGGTGTAATAAAAATAATTTTTTATTAAATTATTTTTATTTTTTGTCCAAACGTTGCTTCCCTCCAAAACTTCGAACCCACCCGCCGTTTTTGAACCGAACCGGTTCTTCCTATTCGCGAACCGGTTAAAGGACGTGTCTACTCGCCGAACCGGTCACCGGTTGTACCTGTTCGTCGGAACGGTCACCGGTCATACCCGTTCGCCACCGTCAGACACGGCGGTTCGCCGCCGGCGACTGTTCATCGTGACCGGTCAGTGTCTATAAATAGACACTGACACATTCGAAAAATCCATCCGGTTTTCTGCACAAAACCTCTGCCGGAATTTTTGTTCTTCCGGTATTGCATGCTGTTCTTCATCCTCCGGTGTAAATTCTTCTGGCATACTGTTGTGTTCGTTTGGGCTGTTGATTGGTAGTGCCACCATTCTTCAGACGGAATCCGTTCTATCCTGGGAGACAAGTGTCCATCAACCTTCGGCATCAGTGAGGGGGCAAATTGTCTTAAGGAGACACGTTCTGTGGGCTCGGATTCAATCCTCTTTTGCATACATTCTTCTGTCTGAATCTGTATTCTGACTACAAGTAAGTCTGTTCTTATTTTATTTTTATTGCACAGTGATAACTCTGATCATCTACCCCTTCTGTCAATTACATGGGTTCAAGGCAATAGTGATTTAATATCACCCTCTGTCTTCTATAACAATTTTTGGATGGTTCCCTTTTCCTTTTTATGGAAAAAGATTATTCCCTTCCAATCCCTCGTTTCTTATAAAATTCCCTCTCACTCGTTTGTTTCTTACTATTTTTGGAAGGGTGCCATGTACACTTGGACCGCTAAAACAAACCTCATCCTACTGACAAAAACTTTGGTGCACCGGCTATCAAAATCGTTGTTCTATTTTACCAAGAAGGTAATTATATTGACAATTTTGTTTATTAATCTATAAATTATATTATATTTTACTGAAAAATGTTTATTCAAAAGTATTTTACTATTAAAATATAAGAGTTTGTAGATAAAAAATTTATAAATATAATAATTCTCTTTGTTAAAATAGAGAAAAAAAATTAGGAATTAAAAAATATGAATAAAAAGATAAAAAATAAAATAAAAAAGAGCATCGAAATATTTCCGAGAATATGGTGGAGAAATTTTTTTCGGATAAGTTACGAAAATGTGTTTGGTTGGCCAAATTTTTTTCAGAAAAATTGAGTTAATTTTATTGATGTTATGTTTGGTTGATTATAAAATATTACTGGGAATGTGGGGTTATTTTACAAAAATAACCCCACCTTCACTTTTTTATTAAAACAAGATAATGAATGTTGAACCATTATACAGAGAACAAAGACGCCATAGTTATGACCGAAGCATTCTCAAACCTCACTGGGTATTGTGGATTTTACTTCTGAAACATGTATAGTGGTTCTATTTCCTGGTTCTATTTCTAAAACAAAGGGGTTCTATTTCTGAAACAAAGTTTTGTGGTTCTATTTCTGAAACAAAACTCACACAATAGTTAATGTGGTTCTATTTCTGAAACAAATTTTCTTCATAGTCCTCAGTGGATATTTCTCAAAGAAAGCTTCTTCACAAACTTCACAAAACATCAGGGTTAATTTGGTCCAAATTTTTTGATTAATTTGTCACTTCCTTGGGAAACAAAAAATATCAACAAATTTGTGGAATTGTTGAGTTAGAATTGGTACCCACATTTGCACAGCACCAAGAAATCCAGGAAAAAAATTATCCGGGATAGTTTTTGATTTTTGGCTACCAAACATGACATTCCCATTTACTCAAGTTGACTTTCTCTTACTTTTATAAACAATCCTGGTACCAAACACCACCCAAAGTTTTTCTGGATCCTAACGTCTCTTATCTAATGGTTTTGGCGTTTACCCGCTACTGGATTTTGTTGAATAAACTTTAAATGTTTTGTTAGTTTTATATTTAATAGTCTTAAATTAAGCAGTCATGTGTTTAGGTAAGTGAAAGGCCAAGAGTTGTAAGAAAGTGAAAGACCAAGAGTTGTAAGAAAGTGAAAGGCCAAGAGTTGTGAGAAAGTGAAAGGCCAAGAGTTGTGAGAAAGTGAAAGGCCAAGAGTTAGAGAGGCCAAGAGTTGGAAGTTTTAGTTTTGTGGTTTATGGCTAATTTAATGTTTTGGTTCATGAAAAGGCAATCTAGTGCCTATATAAACTAATCCATATTGTAAGCAACATATCACAAGAAAAAGAGAAATACAAGTTTTGTCTTCTCCACAAGAAAATAGTTGTTTTTATTTTAAGTTCTACATTATAGTGATACCACAAATTGGTATCAGAGCTATGGAGAGGGGGAGTGATATGGCACTACCTAAGTTGACGAAGGAGAACTACGAGAATTGGAGCATCCAGATGAAGGCTCTTCTCGGATCCCAGGATGCTTGGGAGAATGTTCAAGCAGGTTTTGTAGAACCACAGGACACTGGAGGCCATTCGGCGGCTCAAACCAAAGCGTTGAAAGAGACGCGTGCAAAAGACAAGTTGGCGTTATTCATGCTCTTCCGAGCTGTAGACGAATCCGGGTTTGAGAAGATAGCAAATTGTGAGACCTCAAAGGCAGCCTGGGACATCTTAGCAAATGTCTATAGAGGAGCTAACCGGGTTAAACAAGTCCGGCTTCAAACCCTTCGTGCCGAGTTGGAGGGAATGAAGATGAAGGACACGGAAGGAGTATCCGGGTTCGTTGCCCGGGTTCAAGGAATTGTGAACCAGTTAAAACGGAATGGAGAAGATATACCTGACACCAGAGTGGTGGAGAAAATCTTGAGATCTTTGACAGACCAGTTCGAAAACGTTGTTTGTGCCATAGAGGAGTCCAAGGACCTGTCTACACTCACCATTGACGAGTTGGCGGGTTCCCTTGAAGCGCATGAACAAAGAAAGAAGAAGAAGGAGGAAACTCTTGAGCAGGCACTTCAGACCAAAGCAACAATTAAAGATGAGAAGATGCTCTATTCTCAAAATTTTCGAGGTAGAGGACGTGGCCGCGGTGGACGAGGTACTAGCCGTGGTGGTAGAGGTCGAGGCCGAAGTCAAGAAGTGTATAGTGATGAGGTAGGACAGTCAAATCAACAAAACTGGAGAGGAAGAGGACGAGGTCGACGAGGAGGTCGGTCACATTATTCAAACATCGAGTGTTACAAATGTGGAAAGTTTGGTCACTATGCAAAAGATTGTAACTCGGACAAGTGTTACAACTGTGGCAAAGTCGGACATTTCGCAAGAGAATGCAGAGAGGAGAAAAAGGTGGAGGAGACGTCCAACCTAGCCACAGAAGGCGAGATGAAGGATGGTGTCTTGTTAATGACACACAGTAAAGGAAGTCCAGACGATGACATGGAGTGGTATCTTGACACGGGTGCGAGCAACCACATGTGCGGACATAAGGACTTCTTCAAGGAGATGAGAAAGGTGGAAACCGGACATGTTTCGTTCGGGGATGCCTCAAAGGTTGAGGTAAAAGGCCGAGGTACGATCTGTTTCCTACAAAAGGACAGGTTAATTGGCTCAATTCGAGATGTGTACTATGTACCCGACCTAAAAAGCAATATTTTAAGCATGGGTCAATGATAGAGAAAGGTTACTCGGTTATTATGAAAGACCGGGTATTGTATTTGAAAGATGAGCAAGGTCGGCTGATAGTTCGGGTTCAAATGGGTAAGAATCGTATGTATAAACTAAATCTGAAATGTATACAGGTTGAATGTTTACAAGCCGAGGTGGAAGATAAGGCGTCACTTTGGCATCTCCAGTTTGGTCACCTACATTATGGTGGTCTAACCGAGTTGGCAACGAAGAAGATGGTGGAAGGGTTACCTGGCATCAACTTTGAAGGAAAGTTTTGTGAGAATTGTGTACTTGGCAAGCATGCCAGGACCACGTTTCAGAAGATGGCAAGATTCCGGGCTAAGCAACCTTTGGAACTAATACATACCGACTTGTGTGGACCCATCAATCCGGGTTCCTTCAGCGGTAAGAAGTATTTTATTTCCTTTATTGATGATTTCTCACGGAAAACTTGGGTTTACTTTCTGAAGGAGAAGTCCGAGGTGTTTGATGTGTTCAAAAGGTTCAAGGTGATGATTGAGAAGGCAACAGGAAGCTATATTAAATCGGTGCGGTCTGACAGAGGTGGGGAATATACCTCAACAGCGTTTATGTCTTTCTGTGAGGAACAGGGGATAAGGAGGTTTCTAACAGCACCATACTCACCACAACAGAATGGCGTGGCTGAAAGGAAGAACCGGACTATTCTTGACATGGTTCGGTCAATGCTGAAGAACAAAAGGATGCCGAAGGAGTTTTGGGCGGAAGCTGTGCAGTGTGCTGTGTATGTGCAGAACCGATGTCCACATTCGAACTTGGATGATAAAACTCCACAGGAAGCATGGAGTGGTCAAAAGCCTTCAGTGGCTCATCTCAGAGTTTTTGGCAGTATAGCCTATGCACACGTACCGGACCAGCTCAGAACCAAGCTCGAGGATAAAAGCAAGAAATATGTTTTTATTGGATATGATGAAAAAACAAAGGGGTATAAGTTGTTTGACCCCGTCAACAAGAAAGTCATAGTAAGCAGAGATGTAAAGCTCAATGAAGCAAATGAGTGGGACTGGAACAATTCTTCTGAGGAAAATTTTGAAGACGGAATCTCAACACAAATTATCAACCCGGCAAGTCCTGAAGCTTCTGATGATGAAGATGAGGTACGACAACCCAGGATGCGAAGCATACAAGACATATATGAGTCAACAAGTGAGGTACATTTTGTTTGTCTTCTTGCAGATTCTGAGAACATAAGTTTTGAAGAAGCCATCCGAGATAAGAAATGGCAAGATGCCATGGATGAGGAGATAGAAGCCATTGACCGAAATAACACATGGGAGTTATCCAAGCTACCAGAAGGAAGTCAGCCCATTGGAGTGAAGTGGGTGTTCAAGAAGAAGATGAATGCTCAAGGGGAGATAGAACGATATAAAGCTCGGCTAGTTGCAAAAGGTTATAAGCAAAAGGCTGGAATTGACTATGACGAGGTGTTTTCCCCTGTTACAAGGATGGAGACAATTCGGCTACTCATCTCACAGGCTGCTCAATACAGATGGCCAATGCATCAAATGGATGTAAAGTCGGCATTTCTGAATGGTGTTCTTGAAGAAGAAGTTTATGTGGAACAACCGCCGGGCTACATGAAGGCAGGAGAAGAGAAGAAGGTGCTGAGATTGAAGAAAGCACTTTACGGGTTGAAGCAAGCACCACGGGCATGGAATGCTCGTATTGACAAATATTTCAAGGAGAATGGACTTGAACAATGTCCATATGAACATGCTATTTATGTCAAGAAAAATGGAGGAGACTTGTTAATTGTGGCTCTTTATGTTGACGACCTCATTTTTATGGGAAACAATGTCAAGATGATACAAGAGTTCAAGAGCACAATGACAAGAGAGTTCGAAATGACAGATCTCGGTTTGATGAAGTTCTTTCTTGGTTTGGAAGTAAAACAAAATGAGAAGGGAATCTTCGTGTCACAGGAGGCTTATGCAAAAAAGATTTTGAAGAAGTACAAGATGGAAGATTGCAACCCAGTTTCAACACCAATGAAACCCGGTTCAAAACTCTCTAAGTTTGATGGAGGAGACCGTGTTGATGCAAGCAAGTACAGAAGTTTGGTGGGAAGCCTACGTTATCTCACATGCACGAGGCCGGATATCTCGTTAAGTGTCGGCATAGTAAGTCGGTTCATGGAGGAGCCGAGATACACACATTGGAAGGCGGTAAAGAGAATTCTGAGGTATGTTCAAGGTACAGTTTCACACGGGTTACACTACTCGAGCTCGGTAAAATACAAGTTGATTGGATATTCTGACAGTGATTGGTGTGGAGACGTAGATGATCGAAAGAGCACGGCTGGTTATGTGTTTTTCATGGGCAACACGGCATTCACCTGGATTTCGAAGAAGCAACCTATTGTGACACTGTCGACATGTGAAGCTGAATATGTAGCTGCATCTTGGTGTGTTTGTCATGCAATGTGGCTCGGGAATTTGCTAAGCAAGTTGGAGGAAAAACAAGTCGGTCAAACTGTGATCCGAATTGACAATAAGTCGGCTATAGATCTAGCCAAGAACCCGGTAAATCATGAAAGAAGCAAGCATATTGACGTCCGATTTCACTTCATCCGGGATCAAGTAAAGGAAGGAAATGTGGAGCTAACACACGTGACCAGTCAAGAGCAAGTCGGGGACATCTTCACAAAGCCACTGCCGACGTTGCTGCTCAACAATTGCAAGAAGATGCTTGGGATGAAAGATGGCAGAACCATTTAAGTTTATGAAGCAGAATTGTTGAATAAACTTTAAATGTTTTGTTAGTTTTATATTTAATAGTCTTAAATTAAGCAGTCATGTGTTTAGGTAAGTGAAAGGCCAAGAGTTGTAAGAAAGTGAAAGACCAAGAGTTGTAAGAAAGTGAAAGGCCAAGAGTTGTGAGAAAGTGAAAGGCCAAGAGTTGTGAGAAAGTGAAAGGCCAAGAGTTAGAGAGGCCAAGAGTTGGAAGTTTTAGTTTTGTGGTTTATGGCTAATTTAATGTTTTGGTTCATGAAAAGGCAATCTAGTGCCTATATAAACTAATCCATATTGTAAGCAACATATCACAAGAAAAAGAGAAATACAAGTTTTGTCTTCTCCACAAGAAAATAGTTGTTTTTATTTTAAGTTCTACATTATAGTGATACCACAGATTTATCATTGTTATTGTGTGATAATCACAAAAGAATTCTCAAGATAACCAAGATATTCCTTTTAATTTTAATACTCTTAACTTGAATGGGCATATGCATTCTAACCGGTGGATAAATTTTTGGTACTATTAATGTAACAAAGACTCAGTACATCCCACCACTAAAAATATTATATGTCAGTCAATTTTTTTTTGCTGTCAAATTTTTTCTCTCTCCTCTGATTTGTATTGCTCTCATTGATGAGATGCACTGAATCTAGGTACAGCAGTAGTACCAAAGATTTATTCCTAAATGGTATTTTAAAAAAAAAATGAAAAAAATTAACATAACGAGCTTATACAAATGGCGCTAGCTGCATTCTCTTTATTCTTTAATATATGGAAATTTCCTACACTGACAACATTTTGTGGGGCCCGCAGCAAAAAAAAATTCCAACATGCAAAACGAATCTCTATAATATAACAAAATCATTTTTCCTACGACGTAACTCTTATAAAACCCTTAATATATATATTGTTTATTACCGAATGCATTCCGGTCGGTGTTTGGTTGATCGAAAATTTTTATGTTCATAAGAAACTGAAACTGGCATTTTAATTTTTTTATATTTGATACAAGAAAAAGTAAAAAAATTCTTGAAAAAATTACATTCTCAGAATTTTAAATTACATGTGAAAATGCCATCAAATAATCTCATAGAATATGTGGTATTTCAGGAATTCCGAACTGAAAAAATGTTCATTGATTTTTGTTACAAAAATACTCTCTATGCTAAACGCATAGCGCCTTCACCTTCGGCAGAGGCTTACACTCCATCAGATGCTCGATCTACTGGTCCAGATCCGCATGCTCAAAATTCTCGGATCGAATAAACAGCTCCGAGATCGGAGTCTGTTTCTTTTTCTTCGTTTTTTTGTAAAAATGAATAAACAAAAACGAGATTAAGGTTAATTTTGCAAATTCCTATCAATATTTTATGATTAATCAAATATAGCATTAGAAAAATTGATTTAATATTTGCCAGAATATTTTAATCTATCAAATAACCTTTTGATAATATTTTCAATAAATTCACTTTTCCTACATATTTCTGAAAATCATGATTCTTGGATAAAATTTTGTTTCCTATACTCAATATTGTCAAACTCGAGTTTCTACTTAGAAACGAAATAGGTGGTAGAAACGTAAAACGTAGAAACGACACGCAACATAAAGTTTCTACTTTCTACTATTTAATGTTGTCAAAATATGTATTTGTTTTCATTATCATTCTGCACCATAGAAATGGTGTTTAAATATAGAAAAGATGATCTAAGATCAAATCAAATATACAAAAAATCCTAACAAATTTCACAGATTGTTTAAATCAAAACTAACTCAGAGGTGCTATCTCCAAATACTAGTAAACAAGAACCTTTCAAATTAATTTTAAAATTAAACTTCTATTTTTAACACTCCCCCTCAAGTTGGTGCATGTATATTTATCATGCCCAACTTGTTGATTGTCTTCTCAAATGACTTGCCAGAAACCGCCTTTGTTAAAACATCAGCAATATGATCTTCTGACTTTACAAATGGTAGTTGAATAATCTTGTGATCAAGTTTTTCTTTAATAAACAGTCGATGTACTTCCACATGCTTAGTTCTATCATGTTGAACCGGATTATGAGCAATTTGCACAGCAGCTTTATTATCACAGTACAGTTTCATAGGCTCACAATATTCGATTCCAATATCTTTCAGAACACTCATAATCCAAAGTAATTCACAAATACCATGAGACAAACCTCTAAATTCTGCTTCTGCACTTGATCGAGCAACTACCTTCTATTTTTTACTTTTCCAAGTCACTAAATTCCCTTCTACAAATGTGAAATACCCTGTGGTTGACTGTCGTGTAGTCTTGTCTCCAGCCCAATCTGAATCTGTGTATCCCTCAACTGATGATTTCTTGTTTCTGGAGAATAAGAGACCATTACAGGTGTGCCTTTTAAACAGTGTTATTAAACCCGGCCCGGGCATTGACCCGATCGGGGTACTGGGTCATTGGGTCACTGGTTGGACCGATGGGTCACTGGTCGGACCGGTTGACCCGGATATATATAGATATATAAAAATATATTTAAATATGAACATATAAATTCAATTATATTTTCCATATCTAAAATGAATTAAACAAGGTTCATTAAATAAGCTCAAAAATATGAAGCATAAATAAATAAAAATGTATACTATTTCTATGTCAATTTAAATTTCAACTCAGAATCCCTGTAAACATACCTCTCAATGACATTGAACTCATATTTTTCAAATTCAGTTACATTAAAAATGACATATGTCATAATCTCTTAATTTATTATTTCGCAAATTGGTTTAATATTGGAAGCTGAAATTGGAGGTCATTGTAGAAAAGTATATTAGCAAATAAAATTACAAAAAAAAAAAAAATTAAAATGAGTTCTACATTTTTTTGACAAGATGAAATAATTTTGGTTATTTTTTTTTAAATGCATGACCCGACCGGGTAACTGGGTCACCGGGTCACCGGTTTTGACCGGGTTTGGCTGGGTTTTGATCGGGTTTGACCGGGTCAATGCATGAGCGGTCCAATGCTTGACCCGGACCGGTCTGATGACCGGGTCCCGGGTCGACCCGGCCGGGTCGGGCCGGGTTTTACAGCACTGCTTTTAAATACCTAAGAATCCTATGCACTGCCTTCATATGATCCTCACTTGGAGAGTGCATAAACCTGCTAAGCACACTTACTGCATAGGAAATATCATGTCTTGTATGAGCTAAATAAATTAATTTGCCAACTAACCTTTGGTATTTACCAATATCAGTAGGAGTTTGATATGGATAAATGCCCAAAGTATGATTCATCTCAATTGGAGTCTCCACGGGCTTACATGCTAGCATCCCAGTTTCAACAAGTAAATCAAGAACATACTTCCTTTGTGACAAACAGACTCCTCGGTCAGATTTGACAACTTCTATGCCAAGGAAGTATTTCAGCTCCCACAGGTTCTTCATGTCAAATTCAGTGGATAGATGCTCCTCCAATGCTTTCAATTCACATTCATCATCACCTGTCATAACCATATCATCCACATAGACTATTAAAATGGTTACTTTTCCTCCTTTATGTTTTATAAACAAAGTATGATCAGAGTTACTTGCTTATAACCAAATTTTTTCATAGCCAAGGAGAATCTACCAAACCATGTCTTTGGAGATTGTTTCAACCCATATAGAGCCTTTTTTAATTTGCATACTTGGTTCCCTTGTCGTTGTTCAACTCCAGGAGGTTTCTCCATATATACCTCTTCCTCTAAATCACCATTAAGGAAGGCATTCTTCACGTCATATTGCTTTAGGCTCCAATTTCTGTTGGCTGCAATTGAGATTATAATTCTGATTATATTAAGCTCTGCAACTGGGGCAAAGGTCTCTTGATAATCAATGCCATATCTTTGTGTGTATCCCTTAGCTACAAGCCTAGCCTTGTATCTGTCCAGACTTCCATCAGCCTTTAATTTTAGTGTAAATATCCATTTGCATCCTATTTTTTGCTCCCCTTGTGGTAGTGTAACTAATTCCAAGTCGAGTTCCTTTGAAGAGCCTCAATTTCTACATTCATGGCCTCCTTCCATCTCAGATCTGCAAGAGCATCTTGCACGTTTGTTGGAATAACTACACTAGATAACTGATTAGTAGCTAAAGCATATGATTTAGAAATTTTCTCTGTTGAAACATAATTTCCAATTGGGTATTTAATTTTAGCAGATGGGTCAGGTTCATATAACTTTGGAGGAATGCCTTTAGTAATTCGTTGGGATTTTCTGATTTATGGTTCATGTATAGGTAAGGTATTGTTACTTGGAGTACAAGAAGACAGATTTGGAGAAGACAGATTCTGATTTACCTCCTCATTATGAACATATGATGGTAAATCAAGGACATCCACTTCGGTAGGATGTTGTGTAGGTGTTAAGTCTGGTGTGGCAGTCTCAATACTACTGATAGTTGTATCTTGTGCAGTATTATTATGAAAATTGCTTTGTGTTGAGATATCCATCAATACTTCTTCTCCATAGTTATGTATATGACTCAACTCCCCCTGAGAAGAAGGAATGGTTGCTCCCCCTGAGTAAAAAGGTTCGGTTTCCTGAAAAGAAACATTAAGAGATACATGCAACTTGCGGAGAACAGGATCATAACAACAATAACCCTCTTGTAAATTAGAGTAACCAACAAATATGCATTTAGAAGCACATGGATCAAGTTTATTTCGCAGATTTTTAGGAACACGAACAAATACCGTACAACCAAAGATACGAGGCTCAAGATTAGAGACATGAGGAAGAGAGAAAAAAGATTCAAGTTTTTGAAGAGGAGTTTGAAAATTAAGTGCACTAGACGGTGTACTGTTGATTAAGTAAGCAGTTGAGATAACTGCCTCTCCCTAAAAATATTTGGGAACATTCATTCCAAATAAAGATGCACGGACAACTTCTAATATATGTCTATTTTTTCTCTCAGCAAGGCCATTTTGATGAGGAGTATAAGCACAAGAAGTTTGGTGCTTGATACCACGAGAATTAAGAAAATTAACAAATTCAGATCCTAGATATTCCATTCCATTATCCGATTGTAACACTTGTATAGATGACTGAAATTGTGTGTGGACCATTTGTGAAAAAAATTTGAAGGCAGAAAAAACATCATTCTTGTGTTTCAAGAGAGAAATCCACATCATGCGAGTGCATTCATCAATGAATGTAACATAATAATAAGATTTAGAAATAGAGGGAACTTTGGCAGGTCCCCAAACATCCGAGTGAATAACTTGAAAAGGGGTTACACTTTTATTAAAACTTGGAAAGTAAGGGACGCGATGACTCTTGGCCAACTTACAAACTGAACAATGAAAATTAGAAATTGAAACTGAAAAAAACAACTGAGGAAACAGTTTCTGAAAATAACTAAAAGACAAATGACCTAATCTACGATGCCACAACCAAATTTCGTCAGATGCTTGGGAGACTGATAGAGAACAACAGAGTTGAGTAGAAGATTCGGATGATCCATGATTGCAGTCGAGAAAGTATAGATCACCATGCTTAACACCATAACCAAGAGTCCTGTTGTGGTGAATGTCCTGAAATTTACAATAAGTAGGCCAAAAAATAATGAGGCAACTCAAGTCAAATGTAAGTTGTGTTACAGATAACAAATTGGAAGTTAAAGAAGGAACCACCAAAACAGATTTCAAAAACAAAGTAGGAGTTAATTGAAGAGAACCCATCCCTGTGATACAAGCCCGTCCCCCATTTGCAGTGGAAATATACGATTCAGAACAAGGTTCAAAATTATTCAATAGAGATGAATCAGAAACCATATGATTTGAAGCTCCAGTGTCAATTATCCAAGTAGAATTCGAACAATGGGCAGAAAATACAAAAGACTTACCCAAGATACCTGCGTGGGCTATATTTGCCTGAGGAGGACTTTCATTAACATCAGGTTGGACAGTGAGACCCTTCGCAAGAGACTTCTTCCGAGGAAGTTTGGTGAAATCTCATCACTCTGGGTACTCAATTAATTCATAGCATCTTTGTTTAGAGTGCCCTGATTCCCCACAATGAGAGCATATAAAAGAAGGGCCCTTGCTGTTGAAGTTTTCCTTGCGAGGCTTGGAAGAAAAATGAGAGTGAGAGACAAAGGCAGCACCATTAGAATTCAATTTTGGAGCACCCATGGTGTGGCGTTGATGGTAATCACGACGAACATAGGCATATGTACTTTCAAGGTCAAGTTTGGGGTCCTTCTGAAGAATTTCCCCACGCACTTGATCAAATTCCGAGTCCAGACCAGCCAAGAAAATATGAACATGCATTCGAGAGAAAGCAGAGTGATCAGAGAGAACACCTTCAACAGTAGCGGAAGACAATCGGGAACGGTGATCAATTTCTTGAAATAGAGACAAGAGTTCGTTGTAATAGATGGAAAGGGGACGGCCAGATTGCTTGGTAGAGAACGAACGTTAATTGAGATCAAACAAGCATGATTCGTCAGAGCCATCGTAGAACGTACGAGCTGCCGCATCCCAAATCTCCGAAGCGGTGTCAAGCCGAATGAATCATTGCATTAGACCAGGATTCATAGCATCAATCAACCAGCTCTTCACTCGTTTGTTATCGGTGACCCAGGCATCTTACGTTGGATCAGAGGACGGTGGTTTCTTGGCGACACCGGTGAGAAACTCGGATTTGTTTTGAGCTCCAATACGCATATCCATTAGCTGTGACCACAAAGAATAATTTGTATCATCAAGAATAATCGTGAGGGGAAGGGAGGAATGATCTTGGTGGATAACGATATTGGGTGGCGGTGAGGGGTTCTGAGAAAAGGGTGGGTTGGATGTGTCATGTTCAGAATCTGATAAGGGTGGCATGTCCATGTTTGCGGATGAAGAAGGGGAAAAAAATAGGGATTAAACAGTGGGTGGGGACGACATCGTATAAGGAGAACAAGGGGAAAAAAATTGTTGGACAACTGGAGAACAGAAGACGACGTCGTGCAAGGAAATAGAATAGGAAATAAATTTGGCAAGTGGAGGGTGGGTATATGATGATAAAAGAATCAAACCAGCTCTGGTGCCATGTCAAAATATGTATTTGCTTTCATTATCATTCTGCACCATAGAAATG
Source organism: Gastrolobium villosum (assembly GCA_032173675.1). Taxonomy (NCBI): domain Eukaryota; kingdom Viridiplantae; phylum Streptophyta; class Magnoliopsida; order Fabales; family Fabaceae; genus Gastrolobium; species Gastrolobium villosum. The sequence continues at coordinate 38,619 of JAVKPL010011780.1, read as the reverse complement.
GTGTTTAAATACAGAAAGATGATCTAAGATCAGATCAAATATACAAAAAATCCTAACAAGTTTCACAGATTGTTTAAATCAAAACTAACTCCTATTTACAGCTGCTATCTCCAAATACTAGTAAACAACAACCTTTCAAATAAGTTTAAAATTAAACTTTTATTTTTAACAAAGGTCAAAATACAAAATTTTATATATATATATATATATATATATATATATATATATATATATATATGCATGTAAAAAAATATCACATAATGAACATGTGTGTTGAACCACTTATCTATCTAAAAAGCAAATTCTTTTTTGATAACCAAGTGTCAAAATTATAATCAGTTATAACTAGCAAGTAATGAATAGCCAATATGCTCTAAACAAGATATTGTGCTTTTGATTTAGGGAAAACGAAAATTGGGTTTTTTTTTAATTCTTTTTTTGTAAATTTTTTTATAAAAAAAATCATTTTTATTTAAAACGATCAAAACGATAAAAACGTAAGTTTTTACCGTTTTTATGTTTTTACACGGCATTTTTACCAGTTTTTACCAAGGACAGTTTTTACTTATGTTTCAACACGCACCACTGTTTGTTAGTAATTTTTCCGAAGAAAGAGTATCGTTATCAGGGAACGGTGTGAAGTATTTTTTGTTTATTTATCTGAATTAAAAATTCTGAAATTGAAATTGAATTGGTTTTTTTTTTTAGAAGAAGAAAGTTTTGTAGTCTTTATCAATTATCAAAACTAACGTAAAAAGTAAAGAACTAATTGATCAATGTTTAAAAGCTTTTGAGTATATTAAGAAATCATGGATGACACCAAAACTATTTGCATTTCTGCAAATTTCCTATATTGCTGCAGCATGTTTATCTCAGTTTCTGATATACTACGGCTAGTTTAGTTAAATCTTTACAGAATCAACATTTAGGCTCAAGAAAATCTTTTCCCAAAGCTTCTTCAATCTTTATAAAAAAATTCATATCAGAAATCACCTTTAATTATCCCTAATCAAAGGGTTCATTTGATCATTAACAAAAATCCATTTCCCAATTTTTTTTTTGTTGAAAAAATCAAAACCCATTCCCATGATTTTCTTGAGTTGAGAAGTAAAAGAATCACACGAATGAGATAAACTAAACAGTAATAATGAACATCAAAAAAATATTCATCCAATCATTTTAACATACCCAGAATAGAAAGGAAATTAGAAACCCATATTCAGAAAACAAAAATCGAAGATTAAAGAAAACATGACATTCATTAAATGACAAAATCAGAAAAGAGTATTCAACAAAATACTGATCCTAAACTAGAGCGGGATCTTGAATCTCCACTTGCATGCACCTCCTTCGATCCTTTCTTCCAGCGTTGTCAGTGCTTGAAATGTTGAATCTTGAAGTGTGATACAAGAAAATTTTTGGTTCTCTACTTTTTGAATCAAAGAAAAATTTCAAAGAAATTGAAAACGTAAAATCTCGAACTCTTTCTGGCCCTAAAATCTAATTTGTTTCTCTTCTTTACAACCTACACAAAAGTTAACTAAAACTAAAGAATCCCTTTCATCAGTAGCCGTCCATCCCTTTTTTTATCCAATGGTTATGAGTTGCTCCTTTGATTTAACCATGTGCACTTTGCATCATTTTTCTTCTCAGTTGAAAGTAAAAATGAAAATACAACATGTAAGAAAACAAGTCAAATTCTTCTCTTTTTTACTTTTTACATGGGCCTTAACTTAACTCTTTTGGGCCTAATTTATCTGCAACATCACTAATTAAACAACCCAAAGATATTTAAATAATATAAAATTACTCAAAATTAACATACATAATTCGATGCTAACAACCACTCTAGTAAAAACGTAAGTTTTTACATTTTTACACTAGTTTTTTTTTTTGACAACAATGCCTATACTAAATGGCATTTTCCTAATTGCCCACGACATGCATGCATAGTTTATCCCTATTAAATAAGTCAATCTTACTCTTCTTCTTTTTTTAAAATAAGCCAGAGAAAAACGACTTGCTCAACTTATTAAAAAAACATAAAAAAATGATAATTAAGAGATAGGAGTCTAAACTTTTTCTCTTTTTGTGTTGTGAACAAGATTTATAAGATAATTCAGTGATAACAAAAATTTAGAGTTTTATACTACCAATTGAGTTGTTTTATTTTTTGAGTATTTATATTATTTTAACAATTAAATAAAGAATAATTTTTTTATATTGTGTTGTCATTTTTTTTAGCATATTATAATGTAAACGGACTCTTAGAGTTTACTTGACACTCATAATAAAATAAGGGGAAATATTTGTCCTTTTAAAGGATACAATTTGTGTCATTTCACTCTCATAAAGAAGTGAGACCCTTTCACACAAAAAAGAAGAAGTGAGACCCACGCCTTTATTTTTTATTTTTTGTCCATTCTCTCTCCCCCAATCTATCTTTTTCTCCCACTTAAAATGATACAACTTTACATCTTTTAAAATGACACTCACTTTCCCTTAAAATAAGATATGATAAGGTCTGAAAAGTTTTTAACACTATATATTTAGGGCGATATCATATAAGATAATATTATCTTGTGTTTTGCTATGCATTAATATATATTACTATATAGCATTAAAAATAATGCTTTTCGCAAAAATATATAGCATTATTTGCAATGGTTTGTACCTTTTTTTCTTATTACTTCTTACTACCAAATTTTAACCATTGATTTAATAGTTATAATTTATTGGAAATTAATAATAAATTAATAAATGTGATCCAATAAATTATAACCGTTAGATTGACGGAAATCAATGGTTAAGATTTGGTAGTAAGACGTAGTAAGAAAAAAGTAGTAAGTATAACATTTCCCAATATTCTTTACTTAAAAAATAAATTATATTCATTTAAAATTTTCAAGTTATACTAATTTTTGGAGAAATAAAAGTGCATGAGACGTTGGGGGGGGGGGGGAGGGGGGAATTCAATAACATAAAGAAAAAGAAAAAAGGATTTCCAAAAAAAGAAGGAGGAAAAACAATCATCTTACTCAACAATTTAAACTTATAAATAATAGGTCTTCAATTATTTTTATATTATATTTTTGTAACACACCTCTACCCAAGGAATAAATCTTTGGTGTTACTGTAGCACCTAGATTCAGTGCATCCCACAAATGATAGCATTACATATCAGAGGAGAGAGAAAAATTTTGGCAGAAATGAGAGAAGTTTGCCTGACATGTAATATTCTCATTGGTGAGATGTACTGGATCTTTAGTGCTACAGTAGCACCAAATACTTATTCCTACACAAGAGTCCTATGATATCTTATAAAGCGTCAATTCAACTCAAAAAGTTAAACTTATAAGTGAAGTCTCGTCAATGATTTTTATATTATCTCTAACACTAAAGATTATAAAGTTTCCGCTCCATTTAATGTTTAGGGAAGGGTAGTATTCATCATATGGATTTATTTTACATTTTGCAAAAGGCTTATTTCCAATGGTGGATACAGAATTTTCTATGATTGAGGGCAAGAATAAAATATTAAAATTAAGTGTTATTAAGACTAATAATAGAGATTCATTATTATAAGTGTTTTTGAATACTAAGTCTATTATTAATATAAAAGTATTATTTTTATACATATAATAATAATAATAATAAAATTTAAGGATCCACACCTCTCTCTAGATCCGCCCTTGCTTATTATGCAAATCAGATTTGTTATCCAAAAGTCGCATGAAAATTTACCAAACGGTGAGCAGAATCATGTTAGAAAAAAAATCTAACATGATCTAGATTCAATATCCAATGACCAATTTAGGGGAGGTTCAATGTCAGGAGTTATTTGCCTTACGGTAGTGTAAACTTATGTGAGAAATTGTAGTTTCATATTCTTTATTATAAGATGAGTAGTAATACATCAAAAAGTGTGTTCACTACAAAAAAAGCATGTAATTTGTGATAGACAATTTTCATTGCAAACAAGGCAAATTCAGTCGCAAATATGGTTTGCGATGGAATCTACGAGGTGACAATGATCGTCGTAAATTGTTTCATTGCAAACGATATTTGCTATAGCAATTAGGCGATCAAAATTCCCTAGCAAATTGCAAAGGCATTTTTTCGATGAAAATCCTTATTGTTTTGTCGCAGTAAGTAGAGATATTGAAATCGGGGTTTGGTTGAAATCTGCAACATATTTTGCAATTGCAAAATTATGACAGAATTAAATGTACAAACTATCGCAAATTTGTGTCAAAAATATTATTTACTCCATCGCATAATCTGCGACGGAAGACAAATCATTTCCATCGCAAAACTTACGATGGAATTTGTAACATAATGTCGTTGCAAATCTATGATGGGCTGAACCATATCCGTCACAATCACAAATTGTCTCTCAAATTTAGAAATTTTTTCACAAATGGACGAATTATAAATTTTTTTTTGATAATTATTTAGTTTCTAATTGTAAACAACAACCACTCAAGTGCAAATAAAATATTAATGAATAAACAATACTAGATATCCCAATTTAAATAAAAAGTGTATCAACAAAAGTAAACAACATCAATCCTAAAAAATTAAAAAATCATACGTAAACAAAATAAAATATAAACAATACTATTTCTAAACAAAATAAAAATATTGCCAACAAATCGAACTAAAAAAATTATAATAATAAATAATGTCTCTAAAATAGCAACCTGTAACAGCCCGTGTTAACCCGGAATGTTAACATACTATCGTATTAAGCCACGCTTAATTAAATGCGGAAAAACTTTTTCTTTAATTCAATTATGACGTCATTAACCTTAGCCAACTTGATTACTTAATCAATTTCATAAAATAATGCCTGTATGTAAATTGCAAAGCAACTAACTGAAATACCTCATATATAAATATAAAGTGTGTTTCTAAGTCGCAGGACTACAACACATAGCCTGAACCAAAATCCTGATACTTTAATACAACTTTAAATACAGAAGACAATAACAAGTCTATGTGGCATGGACAAACCCCATGCTCACCAAATAAGGCAATAATGCCCAATATCAGTCTCAACATAACAATAACGGAAAACATAATAGCAGTCAATGATCAGCAACCAACATGTCAGCATAACACAGATATGTCTAACTCAACTCTGGCCTCCCGCCACCTGAGCCCTCAACATTACCTGAACCTGAAATAAGCGTCCCCAAACGTGGGGTGAGATCTCTAAACAAGAAATCTCAGTAAGACAAGGGGTCCTCAAGGATCTTCCACCCCAAGCTCACTTACATGTGCAATATAAGTTCAAAAGCAATATTTTCAATATTAGTTCCAAGACTATGCAGTGCAACAGATATTCGTGCCATGTGTGTTTATACTATCTACTAGCCACAGAAAAGTAGGAATACGTCTAAACCCACATGAGTACAAGGAACACCGCTTGCACCTCACCCATAGCCTCACCATATCGTATTTACTACATACTCAGGTTTACCGTAAAGGTGGACACCACATTGCATATCATAAAAGCACATTTCATATAACAGTCAACAGCATTTCCAAATATTAAAAGCATGTAACACAGCATGCATAAACCACATCCCCATGGGACATGGTGGAACCACAACATGGCTAAACCGAGGACACAAAAGCTTACCTTGCAAGCAATCAATTCAAGCCAAGAGCCCAACCACTCTCAAGTCCAAACACAGCAGTATCACAATCTGTTATGGACCAATAATATATCATTAATTATGCATCACAAGCATACAAATTAAAGACTACGCCTTTCCTTTACGTTTTACGTCTTAAGGCTTCCAACAAAGCCATAAGCCCTTAATCATGTGATTCTGACTTAGTTTATTAATTACAGAAGTTCAACTTCCTTAATCTAGGGTCCACAAACCCCCAATTGCCTACTGTTCACACAGCACAGCTACGGTTCTTCGAAATCCCAGAATATCCGGATATTACAAGGGGAATATCCGGCTATTACACTGACCATATCCAGATATACCATATCCGGATATCCAGATCCCATATCCGGATACGAATATCCGGATATCTATTCGAAAAATATCCAGATATCTCATGACAGAATGCAGTTTCTGCATTTCGTGAATATCCACTCCAAAGATCCAACTTTTAACACTTAATTACGTTAAAGCATGCATCTTTAATCAGTTTTAGGTTCATACTCAGATTACCCTCTCGTTTACTCATTAAACATGGCAAAAACATCGACTTTAAGCCACAAAACTATGATCAAGGATGAGGAAACTTACCCCAAGCTTGAAACAGCTCAACAATGGTGTTCTTGGAGCTCACAAGTCAGCTCCAAGTGACTGACTTTAGGGAGGACGAAAATGAAGTAACAAGGTGAGTTCTTTCTTCACCAAGGAAGCTACTTGAAGCTTCTTCCCCACATAACACAAACTCAGCCTCACACCTTCACCCAAAATAGCTCTCTCAACTCAGAATGAGACCAACAATGCAGTCCCAAGGCTAACTTTCACCCTCACCAAGTGTTTAAAATGATGGAACAAGCATCAAAGGTGATAACTTGGCCAAGGAATGAAGAAGAAGAGCAATGGAGCACAAGGAATGGAGGTGCAGCAAAGAGAGCTCACACACCAGCACTATTCACATAGGAGGCTGCATATTTTTGACCTAGAAACTTGTGCCATTTAGCATATATAGCCACTTAAGTCATAACGCGCAGTATTAGCCTTAATAGCTTCGCAAAAGATCTTGATCCCAAACTTTGGAATCTTAACCTACACATTTTTCTAAGATTTTTCATATTTTTATTTTATTTTTCGGAGAACCTTTCCGGTAAGCGCTTTTCCGTAGCTAGTATCAGTTCTGGCATCAGATCACATTATTTTGACTTGAAACTTGTTTTACAAGTCCTACATATTATTCTAGTAATTACCATGCACTTATTATAATTTTTTGAGATACTTTTCCGGTACGCATTTATACCGGGTAGCAGAACCGGTATCTGCACTTTTCTTCCGAAAAGTGACTTTCAGCATTCTTACTCACTTATTATAATTATTTAAGCCAAATAATAATTATTAAGGTCAATTATGGAATCATTTCCTAATTATCATATTTAATTCATTAATTACCTTAATTAGCAGTGCGGGTTCTTACTCAGCCTAGTCATCATCATCAACCAGACTCGATCCCTTCTTCTTCTTATTGTTCTCCCATTCTCCTTTATTGGGAGCTTGTGTTGTTCCTTCATTTTCCTCATCATTTCCGCTTGCTGATTCAGCTGATGTGTCATAGCATTTAGTTGCGCCTCTAGTTGGCACGTCTTCTCCTGATGTTCGACGTCCATGTTGTGAACCAGCGCCTTCATCTTTTTAATCTCATCTGCAAATACATCAGTATAAATTAATTTTTTTGTACTTAATTTAAATAGACTAGGAAGTGAAAGTGTAAAACAATTAATTGTGTATCTTTACTTGTAGAAATACCTCTAACATGGCTGGAGGGAAGCTTGATAAGCTTCAATCGGCTGGCAGATCCTCCCAGCCCGAATACACTTTCTTTCTTGTTGAATCCTCCTGCTGCCTGAAGGAAGGGGTTATCGTTAGTGGACTAAGAGGAGCCAGATAAACCGTCTACTGCCTCATGCTTGGCCCTCTCCTCTTGGAGCTTCTGATAGTTCTCCTACAAGAAAAAAAAAAACAAAACAAAACAAATATGGACATCTAAAATGAAATTAATGCTCATAGTTCAAACAAGAATGAAGTAATAAATTCAGTTCAATTTGACTCATGCACACCCCTAATGCTTGGATCGCTATGGAATGTTGGATTATGAGCTAGGTAAATAGATGAACCACTACCACAGACACGACCAAAGTAAATGAAGGTCTTGGAACAAGAATTGCACCAATCAAAGCTCACAAGAGAGGCTAGCAAGTGCCCTATATTCAGTCTATGAGGAAGAACAACTTATAGTAGACTGCTTCTTGGACTTCCACGCAACCAAGGCAGACCCAACGAAGATGCAAAATTCGGTGATAAATTTATGCTTATCTGGGCATGTAGCCTAGTTCGAATCAACGAAAGCTTGAACACGAAGATCATTAGTGGCTGGCTAACTGCAAAGAACAAACTAGTACCAGGGGCACCCTTCAGGTATCAGAGAATGTGCTTTACTGCACTACAATGACCATCAGTTAGGGAAATTAGATGACCAAGTCGCTCCATACAAAGAATAAATAAATATGGGGACAAAGGGTCACCCTGTCGAAGCCCCCTGGATGGGAAAAACTCCTGAGTTGTAGTACCATTCATCGAACAAGAAGAAACATACCACATAATAAGATTAATGAGATTTGGGGGGAATCCCACATCCTGAAGAGTTCTCGAAGAAAATGTCAGCTAATTCTGTCATATGTTTTCTCCAGATCCACCTTAATCATCATCCAACCTTTGGCGCCTTTCTTTGACCTCATAGAGTGAATAATTTCCTGAGCAATAATTACATTATCTTTCCCTTGCCTTCCTATGATGAAACTACACTGGTTAGGCATAACAATTTTATCCATCTGCAATTTTAAACGGTTAGCAATAAGCTTAGTAATAGTCTTATAAATAACATTGCAAAGGCTAATGGGCCGGAAATCTTTAAGGGACTGAGGTGAAGTTGTCTTCGGGATCAGACAAATAAGAGTTTGATTAATATCCCGAACTTTTTGGGGATTATTAAACACATCTTTCACCAGATCACAAACAGAACTTCCTACAGTATCCCATTGAGATTGAAAAAATAGACTATGAAGACCATCCATCCCTGGAGCTTTGTGAGGTCCCATGGAAAAAACTGTACTCCTAATCTCCTCATTCGAAGGAATGCTACCAATATGAAGGCTGTATTCTTGCACAAGGTGAGGAAAATAGCCTCTAATTTGAAGCCCAGGTCTAGTATAATTATCCTCTTTAAACAAATTATGATAATACTCCATCGCCATATCCATCAGAATAGAGGGATCACCAATCCAATCACCCGCATCATTTTTCAGAGCATCAATACGATTTCTCCTTCTCCTAGCAACTATAGTAGAGAGGAGCACACTTTATCCCCGACGATTTGTTCTATAATAATTTTTTTTTTTTAGGATTTGCTTTTTCTACCTGCATATAACTTATCTGCAGTAAGCGCAATACGACATCATTTTAGGGCGAAAATTATGGTGTTTTTATAATTTTAATTTATTTCAGGGTTATCATAGTCTTTATATTTATAATTTTAAGATTTCAATCCCAAAACGACGTCGTTTTGGGAATAAATGCAGATAACTTATCTGCAGTAACTGCAGAAACATTTTGCCCTTTCTTATCATTCATCTCCTATATAAATTTTTTCCATTCAAATCCATACTAAATATTATTAAAAGTTAAGCTAATTTGTATATTTTATCCCATAAATACTAAAAAAAATACTAGGGCTAATTGATTATAAAGTAAATCAGAGGGATGTTTTTTAAGTAAATTTGTAATCATACCAATTGACCGAATCACAGCAACCAATGTGGCAGTGCTGAGAAGTGAGAACTTCAATTGCTGTAAAGATTTTTCCTTTAAAATGACACATTGTTCTCAATACTATGTATTACATGGTTAAGGAGATAGTTTTTTAGGCTATTCTGTTAGATATAAATAAGTGAAGTGTATCAGTTGTTCGGCATTGAGAAAATAATAAAACCTTCTCCTTTTCATTACCTTCATCCTCTCCTTCTTCCAGTTACGTGTATGTTATGCAAGATCGTATCTGTAAAGAATATTGGGATACACTATCTCAAAGTGTTCAAAATCTTATAAATTCCACATTAGTTGCACATACAACTAATGTGGGACTATATATCTCAACACGCCTCCTCACACGAGAGCCCATTGGGCTTGAAGAATGGATGATGCAACAGGCCCAACCTACCTGTGCTAAGAGAAAAAAGAAAGTGGGGGACGGCAATGGCATACCATGTAAACAACCTTGGGATACACCACCCCAAAAGCTAGCTCAAAGATTGGAAGTGCCCAAAATTCTTTATAAACTCCACATTAATTGCACATACAACTAATATGAGACTATATATCTCAAAGTATCAATATGCCAAAATATGGATCCAGATACAGTAAAAGCATATTAACCAAAAACATGTATCGGTTTTTAAAATAAAATAAGATCAGAAATTATATAATACTTCAGTAATCATTACAACCAGTAATAAAAAAAAAAGTTTCCAATGGCAACCAACAGAAATCTTATTATTCTATCAAGCTTCTTCAGAATTCGCATCACTTCCCCTTTTTGCCACTCCCTGACTCATGAGTACGTGACAACACTTGAAAATCTTGCAGGTAAGGTTTAGCATCCTTTCTCCAGTTTGCCTTGATTCGTCCTTGCATTCTCATCATGAACTTTGAGTGCCACCTTAGAGTCACAATTAAACTTGTTTAAAGAAAATTAACAAAAGGATCAACTTGAACTGAGTTTCATAGATTTAGAAACGAAATGGTATCAGTAGTTTACTTAATATAAAATTAAAAAAAGAAAGAAAGAAAAAAGATCATGAACATTTCTTCTTACCTTTTAGTTAATCAGTCCAGTGATTATGGCTGAGGCTCTCCATCAATTTCCAAAATCTCGCGCTTTGGAGACATGGGATCACCTCTATGCATCTTCTTAAATACCCAACGATACCCACAAATTTTCACTTCCAAGTGCACACCTGCACCGTCCCCGAACGAAACTATCATCTTAATATCTTCAAAATCATGATTGTCACTTCTTTCGCTAGCTGCAAGACTCATAATAGCACTTGATGTTTCCCTAGGGAAATAGAATTGCCAGATATGATCTGATGCAACAGTTAACAGTTCACCCTGCATGTGTACATGACTGTCGAAAAATAACCAATCCGATTTATAATAAAAACCCATCTGAAAAATGACACCGTGTCCGCATCTCAAAGTAATTGGATCATAAGATGCCACAAATACTGCACAGCAAGCAATGCCTATCCAATCATCGTCATGTATAATGGGAGATAGGTCAACACTTATTGAATTGCCCACATTCTGATTGTTGAACCACCTTGGTATTTCACTTCCCGGAAAAACAATATCAATACCCTTCAAAGGGGCAGAGGATTCTAGGCTAACCTAATACCATAAACAAAGTTATATCTTAGTGAAAAAAATCATTTCAACCTAAAAATTTATTATGTTAGTTGTTAGAGAAATTACATATAAAACCTTTAAATTGACTTTCACCTAATTGCCATAAGATTTTGGATTGAGACATGGTATAGGACACATTTGATGTAGTTGATCTAGTTTACCCCATTATGGTGGTTGCCCGCAACGTTCCCCTAGCTCGTCATGGGTTCCATATTTTACAGGAAGTTGTAAGTTGTTAGGTGAATGCAACTTTAATGATTTTATATATGATTTCTCTAACACGGCCTCGTTGCAAGAGTCTTTTGAACTTAAAGAGTGGCTTTGGATTCACCATTTGCAACTTGCAACCAATTTAACTTAAAAGCTTAAGCTATTAAGTTAATGTCACTTGCAACCAATTTAACTTATAAGCTTAAGTTATTAAGTGAATGCGACTTTAATAATTTTATATATAATTTCTCTAAACATTAATGATTTTAGATTTTATATTATATTTTATGAATAATGGACAATGCACAAAACAGAACAATAAGGATGAAACTTGTGATCATTTAATCAATACTAATAAAAAAATCATTATCATTTCAACTCAAGAATTTAAGCGGTTAGTGGAATGACATCAATAATTTTTATATTTTATATAATATTTATGTAACTGAGAAAGAGAGATGAGAAAAGGAAGGAAGCAAGGGCCAAGAGTGTGCACCTGAACGAATTGTATCATCCATGAAAATATGATGTTATTGCAGCTTTCCCTCTCACTCAAATTTGGGCAGATGAAAATGTATAATACAAGTGGTGTTCTCTGATATTGCTCAGGAACTTCATCTCTTGCTGGCATGTAAGGACGTGAAGGGAGCTGAGGCAAAGATTTCAAGTGTTTACAATGCGACAAGTTCAAATACACAAGTTTTGAAAGCTCCTTCAGGCTACAAGTTTTCACAAAATTGTTTCCCTCCAAATTAAGGAATGTTAAGCAACGTAAAGTTCCAATAGCATCAGGAATTTGTTGCAGATAGCAGAAACTCAGATCAAGAATTGTCAAACAAGAGAAGCAAGGCAAGGAAGGCAACAACCAAGTAACTGAATCTTTATCTGTTCTAGAATTAGAAGAGTGGAAAGGCAACAAAAGCCTTTCGAAGGTAGAGGATGTTGACTGCAAGTGGGAGTGCATAGCACGGAAAGGCAACAACATAAGCCTTTTGAAGATGGAAGAGGATGTTGATTGGGAGTTCATGGTTGTTTCATTTATACCAAGTTGCTTCAAATGCTCCTCATGGCTTGGTAGCAGGTTATTAAACATTTTTGAACAGCCAGAGAGATTTAGATATAGGAGAGAGGTGACATCCACTATGTTGTTCGGTATACCTACTAGATTTTTGCAGTTTTTCAAATTCAAGTAAGCAAGCTTTCTTAGAAGACCAACGGATGGATCGATCTGCAAGAGTTTTATACATCCTTCAAGAATAAGCTCCTCAAGATTTGGGACCTCTCCAAAATCTGGCATCTTCATAAGGTTTTTGGAGTGGCTAAGGTCCAGACTCATCAAATTGGGCATATACTGTGAAGACCAACAAGAATATAAAGAATTACTTTCTTTCGTTTTCTAATTTATCTTCAAAAATAAAAGGAAAAGAAAATGAGAATTCATTTGCCTGATTTTGTTTGTATTTCTAAAAGCAGAATGAAAAAGAGAGTTTATTGTACCTTCTTGCCCTCCCATAGTTTTTTTATGTTGCTTTGCTTCAAGATCAAATGAACAGGATCATCCGGTTGAAAACTTGATGGCAAGTACATGAAGGGATATTCATCCCACTCAACATATCGAAATTTATTGGAAAAACAATTGAGGCTTCCTGAAAATTTCACACCATGGAGGATGAGCAATCTAAGGTGCTTCATTTTTGACAATCCTTCGGCCATCAATTCTTCAGATTCTGCTGGACCGTTCAAAACTATGGCTTCAACCTTGTTTTCCTAAAGGATTGCATAAAAGTGAGTAAAACTTAATTAAATCTAAATATTTATAACTTCTTCAAATATTGAATTATAAAGTTTTATATTTTCAAACAACTACTTTACCATATTCTCCTCCAACATAACCTTGCGGAAATCTTTGTAGAGCCAAAGCCTGCTCCAATTTCTTGGCTCTTTGGGTGAATTTTCTTGAACTATTTTTCTCCCGAGCTCTTGCAACAAATCGTGCATTTTGATATGATAAAATACTGAGTAATGGTAAGAAATAGTTAGCAGAGATTTATCAATGAGAACTTTCATTCCAATTTCTGGATGAAATCCACAACAACGTAGAACTTCCATAACATATCCTGGCTTTTTCCCATTGAAGAAACAAGCAATATCCAAAAATATTTCTTTTTCCATTTGTTGGAGTCCCTCATAACTGATTCGTAGCACATCTAATATATCTCTGTTTGGAATTTCTTTCAATCTTGCCAATGCACTTCTCCACTCAGAGACACGTCGACCAAACAAAAATGAGCCCAATACTTTAATTGCTAGTGGAAGGCCATTAGCATAGTCTAATACATCATTTGTCAATGTTTCATAACCTCTCCTTATATCATCACATTTGAAAGCTTTTTTACAAAATAATCGAAGAGCATCATGACGATTCAAGAGTTGAACCTTGTGAACAGCGTGCACACCGTACTCTCTTAAGATATGTTCATCTCTAGAAATTATAATGATTCCACTCCCCGCACCTAACCATTGAGGATCCACAGCTAATCTCTCTATATGTTCAACTTTATCAACATTATCAAGAACTATTAGGGACCTTAAATGACAAAGCCTACTTCGTATTAAACTAGCTGCATTTAAAGGATTGGGTATATGAAGGTTTTCTTCATGTAGTGTTTGGCTTAGAAGTTGCTTTTGTGCCTCAATTGGACCAGAATTGCTTAAATCATGAATAAAACAGTGAGCATCATAATGATGAGAGATTCTATCCCACAAAACTGAAGCAAGAGTTGTCTTTCCTATTCCACCCATACCACAAATTCCTACAACTCGAACATCATCAACCGGTCCCAAAAGTAAAAGTTTTTCTAATTTTTCTGCCGGAGATTGCAACCCAACAATATCATTTGGAAGACTTGAAGTTTTGTGATTCAATATACTTCCTATGTATTTAACAATTTTTTCAATCTCTTCATTTTGTGGCCTGAAAATTTAAAGAAAATCAAGAAAACACCATATCAACACCTAAAAAAACCAAAACGAAAAGTACATATACAGGACACGAGTAAGAGTCTTCTTTCTTTTTTTTTTAATTTTCTAAATTAAATACTCTCTTCATATATAAAGCATGCACATTTGGACCGAATTTTGTGCTTCCTCTTCAACAGATGATACAGAATCTCTATCTCTCAACTCTCGCTTGAAAAGGGAAAGTAAATCCATTAACACCAATAAGTAATTAAGAAACAATCAATATCAGATTGCCATAAAGTTAGAACTTACATATATAAAAGCCTAAAATTTACTTAATAAAGTAAAAACCATTAAACTTAGAGAAGATTACTTACTTATCTCTTACATCCCAACCAGAGAGATTGGCCACTTGTGTCAGAACTCCTCTCCATCTTTTCACTTCCTCCATCTTCTCTAAATCTTCTTTGAATTTTTCTTCATATTCAGCAAAGGCTTTCTCATAACTCTCACTTTGTTTTCGTACCTCAGATGGATCAACATCATAGAAAATAGGCAGAACCCGTCTTCCTGATACTTGAACGCAATCGAGAATATTTGCAAGTTCTCGCAAGCACCATGTTGAGAAAGCATAGTTCTTTGAGAAGACCACAACCAAAACCCGAGACCCTTCAATTGCTTGTTGAAGCTCAGGTGCTATGGATTCACCTTTCTTGAGCTTTGTATCATCTCTGAAGGCAAAGATGCCTTTTCTATGGAGAGCAGCAAAGAGATGATCAGTGAAATTTTTACGTGTATCCTCACCTCTGAAGCTCACAAAGACATCATATTTCCATGTTATCAGAGATGAAGAACTGCATTGGATGCTCTTGCAAGCCATTGCAATTGCAAAGCTAACTTTTCGAGAATGGTGTATAATGGGTATACACTATTAATGTTAGTATTGGTGTGATGCTCCAACACAAGGATCGAGTGTGGAAATGAACAAACTGTGGATGCTCCAATACAATATTACTGTTAGACTTTGTCGTCTTGTGGTTTGGGAGTTGGTGAGTGCGGTGAAGTTGGGGTTGATAAATTCAAAAGCTATTGTGCTTAGAGTAGCAGAATAGGGACATGCTTTCACTTTTTCTATTGAACTCAAAAACCTGATCCTATCGGGGATTTTTTAAAGTGACGGTGGCCATTATTTTTGGTGGTTAGTGGTTACCTTTTTATTTTTTTTTGGAAAAATGTGATTCCCTTCCAATCCCTCGCTTTTTGAAAAATTCCTTTCCACTCCTTTGTTTTTTACTATTTTTGGAAGGGTAAAGTGTATACTGGGAGGTTTATTTCCATGGATATGATCTTTTAATATTGTAGGAGGGGCAAAATGGGAAATGAACTAAAAATTAGAGATAAAATTGGGAATTCAATATGGGAGGGAGCACAATATAATTTTATAATCCAGGACCATAAAATTATTTTCCGTATACTGGACCACTCAAACAAATCTGTCGACACAAACTTCGGTGCACCGGCACATCAAAATCGGTGTTCTATTTTATTAAAGAAGATAATTATATTAATAATTTTTTTTTGAGTAAATATCATTTTTTATCTCAAGCAAATTTTATGATATCAGTTTTAGTCCCTAGTAATAAATAAAAAAGTTATTCGTGGTTACTAAAAAATTCAAAATAAATTCATTTTAATTTTTTTGAGAGACTAATATGAGTCTTTTTTGAATTTATGAGGAATCACAATTTCAACTAAATGGGTCCATTGTAAAATTTATTGAGGACCAAAAATAATATTTATTCTAATTTTTTTCTTAGATTTATAAATTATATTATATTTTAAAATATAATATAATTTATAAGAGTTTATATAAAAAAAATTCATTTATAAATGTAATATTTTTCTTTGTTAAAATAGAGAGAAAATTTTAAGATTTAAAAAATATAAATAAAAAGCAAATTAATAAAAAAAGAGCATCGAATTGGATTCTTTCTGTACATCAAAGTTTTTCTCGATCCTAACGTGTCTTATCAAATGGTTTTGGCGTTTACCCATTACTGGATTTATCATTGTTATTGTGTGAAAAAAACAAAAGAATTCTCAAGACAACCAAGATATTCCTTTTAATTTTAATGCTCTTAACTTGAATGGGCACATGCATTCTAAATGGGATTTTTTTTTTAAAAAGGAAAAAATTAGCATATGGAGCTTATACAAATGGAGCCAGCTCCATTCTGGGGTATTTGCTTCAAGGCAATCTATGATATCCATGTTTAATACATAGTTTCAAGATATTTTTCCATCTATTATATTTGCATAGCAATTTAGAAATGGTCATGAAAGACAAGCATAATTCACTCTTGAGAAAGATAAGTTGGGCATGATATTATGCATTTAGATGGGTAAATGGAAACATGGACGACCAAAAGTAGATTAAAATTATTATGGGGTTTGTACTCCAAAAAAAAAAAAAAAAAATTATTATGGGGTTACATTTGTGTTGTGTTGTCTTGTCATGTGCATGATCACTTATTTTAATATTAAAAAATTATTACGGGGTTACTCTTGTAATTTTATACCATTTACCCATCAATATTTTATCTTTAACTAAACATAGATTTCAAAAAATTTAATCAATTTACCCGATAATATTTCGTCTAACCAAACAACTTTTTTTACATTTTCCTACCAAACTCACTTTTCAACCATTTCCCTAGTATTCAAAAAATTTCTCCTCAACCGAACGCCCCCTAAAAGTATTTCTCATGTCATTAGAGATAAAATTATTTTCACTTAACTCAAAACGACGTCGTTTTGGAGTTATAAGATTAAAAATTTATAATAATAAAGACTAATATAACACTGCAATATATTACAATTATAAAAACATCTGAATTTTTTCTCCAAAATGATATCATTTTGAGGTCATCGAGATAACTTATCTCCATTTAGTAGATAAATCATTTACCCTTCCTTGATATATATTGTTTACCACCGTATGCATTCCCGTGGGTCGCGTGCATGCATAGATTTTCTTTCTTGATGGGAAAATTTTATTTTCATAAGAAAGTGACACTTGCATTCTAATTTTTTCATATTTGATACAAGAAATATTAAAATATTTCTTGAAAAAATTACATTCTCAGAATTTTAAATTACATGTGAAAATGCCATCAAATAATCTCATAGAAAATGTGTTATTTCAGGAATCCCGAACTGAAAAAATGTTCATTGATTTTTGTTACAAAAATACCCTCCCTGCTAAACGCGTAGCGCCTTGACCTCCGGCAGAGGCTTACACTCCATCAGATGCTCGATCTGCTGGTCCAGATCCGCATGCTCAAAATTCTCAGATCCAATGAACAGCTCCGAGATCAGAGTTTGTTTCTTTTTCTTCGTTCTTCTGTAAAAACTGAATAAACAAAAACGAGATTAAGGTTAATTTTGCAAATTCCTATCAATGTTTTATGATTAATCAAATATAGCATTAGAAAAAGAGGAGGGATATTATTAATATCAAAATTTTCTATTACCAACTCACTACTTATTTAATCACCATTGGATCAATATTTTCTCTCTTTTTTTTTTCAAAAATATTTTAGCATTATCTCTTTTTGATCCAATAATAATTAGATAGGTAGTAAGCTGGTAGTGAAATTTTTTGATTTTAAGAATATCATTCCTCTTAGAAAAATTGATTCAATATAATAATTTTTTGATAATATTTTCAATAAATTCACTTTTCGTGATTGCCAACCACGACATGCATGAATAGTTTATCCCTATTAGATAAGTCAATTTTACTTTTTTTATTTTAAAAAAAAAGTAAGCTAGAGAAAAACGACATGCTCAACTTATTAAAAAACATAATAATAATTAAGAGATAGGAGCAATGTTATTAAACCCGGCTCGGTTATTGACCCGGTCGAGGTACTGGGTCACTAGTTCAAACCTCATGACCCGATAAGTATATGTAAATCTATAATTTATATTTAAAAAAAATCATAAATATACTTAAATACTTGTAAAAATATGATACTAATTTCAAATATTTTAACATGAAAATAATAAATTATACATCATTGTCCAACGAAAGATCAGTCAAACATATAATATTTGTGATACTAATATTTCAGGTTTAGTAAATTACATCTCTAACTATAAATTAAATCAAAGTTCCCTGCATATTGCACAATTAAGATAATATTAATGTTGTAGGTACATATCTATGTAAGTTAATAAGCTACAAATCACTCAAATATTTTAAAAGAAAATAAATCATTTGTGTTTGAAAGTAAAAAAAATAAAAATAATATCAATTGATGAAAATAAATTAGTTTTTTTTTATAGACCGGGCCGCGTCACCGGTTGAACCGACTGGGTCATCGGGTTTTATGAAAACCAGCTGGGTCGCTCCGGGTCACACCGATTCTGTAACATGGTCTGTCCAATATGAAATCCGGACCGGTTACATGATCGATTCACCGGTTTCTGGGTCGATCCAATTTTTATAACACCGGATAAGAGTCTAAACTTTTTCTCTTTTTGTGTTGTGAACAAGTTTTAAAAGATAATTCAGTGATCAAAATTTTAGAGTTTCATACTATCAAATGAGTTGTTGTTTTTTTCGAGTATTTATATTATTTTAACAATTAAATAAAGCATAATTTTTTGATATTGTGCTGTCCTTTATTTTTTTAGCATATTATAATGTAAACGGACTCTTAGAGTTTGCTTGACACTCATAATAAAATAAGGGGGAAAATGTTTCTCCATATAATTTGTGTTATTTCACTCTCATAAAGAAGTAGGACTCACACCTTTATTTTTTATTTTTCCATTTTCTCTCCATCATAATCTATCTCTTTCTTTTACTTAAAATAATATAATTTTACCTCATTTAAAATAACACACATATCTCAACAAAAAAAATAATAACACACACTTTCCCTTAAAATAAGATATGATGATAAGGTCTGAAAAGTTTTTAACACTATATATTTAGGGGGATATCATATAAGATGATATTATCTTGTGTTTTGCGATGCATTATATATTACTATATAGCATTAAAAATGATGCTTTTTACAAAAATATTCTTTACTTAAAAAATAAATTATATTCATTTAAAATTTTCAAGTTATATATACTAATTTTTGGAGAAATAAAAGTGCATGAGACGCGCCGGGCGCGGGGGGGGGGGGGGGGGGGGGGGGGATTAAATAGCAAAAAAAAAAATTCATTTTACCCAAAAACTTAAGGGACAGGATAAAGTTATGACCAATGTTACGACCAATCATCTTACCATTAGATTGATAGTAGCGATCCGACGGTCCTCATTGGTCTCTTAAATAGCCCCTATATTCGTTTCTCTCTCCCCTTCTCTCTCTGTTCTCTTCTCTCTCCTCACCGCTGCATCCCGCGGACAAGCTAGTATAACAGGTTTCTTATTTACATTTAATTACAATTACAAGTGTGAAAGGAAGGATGTTGCATCATGATTCAGATTTGTCATCATGATAATTAACGTTGGGCCATGTGTATGCTTAATTGGTTTCAGTTCACGCTGCAATACGAGTGGGAAGCCTTCGCCTTTAAATAATCATACCAGTACTGGACCACAGATAAACCAAACAGCTAGACGCTGCGAAGATGCTCTGAACGCCAATTGATTTATAAAATGTAAAGGAAATTTCTTAGGCCATGGTAAAAATCGAATTTGGTTGTAAAAATCGAACCTTTATACATATATACCATCCCATTAATATAATTAATAATTCTATGAAAAATCAAATTAAATCGGTAATTCAGGCAGATCAGAAAAATTAAACCTGGTATATCTGGTAAAAATCGAATTTGGTTGTAAAAATCAAACCCTAGCTCGTCCGCGGGATGCAGCTGCGAGGAGAGAGAGAAGAGAACAGAGAGAGAAACGGATATAGGGGCTATTTAAGAGACCAATGAGGACCGTCGGATCGCTACTACCAATCTAACGGTGAGATGATTGGTCGTAACTTTATTTGGGTGTCACAATATCCTGTCCCAAAACTTAAACTTATAAATGATTATACAAAAAAAAAAAAAAAAAAAAAAAACTTATAAATGAGAGGTCTTCAATTATTTGTTATTATATTTTCTAACACACCTCTACACAAGAGCCCTTAAATATCATATAAAACATTAATTCAAGTCAAAGGTTTAAGGTTATAAGTGAAGACTCCTTAATGATTTTTATATTATCTCTAACATTAAGAATAAAGTTTCCGCTCCATTTAATGTTTAGGGAAACGTAGTATTCATCATATGGATCTATTTTGCATTTTGCAAAAGGTTTATTTCCAATGGCGGATACAGAATTTTCTATGACTAAGGGCAAGAATAAAATATTAAAATTACAAGTATTATTAAGACTAATAATATAGATTTCTTATTATAAGTGTTTTTGAGTACTAAGTCTATTATTAATATAAAAGTATTATTTTTATAGATATAATAATAAAATTTAAGGAGGGGCGACTGCCAATCCACACCTCTCTCTAGGGCCGCCCTTGCTTATTATGTAAATCAGACTTGTTATCCCAAAGTCGCATGAAAATTTACCAAACTGTGAGCAAAATCATGTCGGAAAAAAAATCTAACATGAATCTAGATTCAATATCCAATGACCAATTTAGGGGAGGTTCAATGTCAGGAGTTACTCGCGTTACGGTAGTGTAAAATTATATGAGAAATTGTAGTTTCATATTTATCATAATATGAGTAGTAATACATCAAAAAGTGTGTTGTAAAGACTCGTAGCGTTAGTTTAGGAATTTAATTAATTTAAATACGAGCTTATGAAATAATTGACGTAGAATAAATATGGGAATACTTGAATAATTAATATAAGGGCTTAAAATTGTTGAAAGTCATTTTTCTGATGAAAAGTGTAGATACCGATTCTGCTTCGCGATATAAAAGCGTACCGATGAAGTATCCCGAAAAATTATAATAAGTATGTGAATATTCCTAGAATAATATATAAGACTGGTATAACAAGTTTGGAGTCGAAATAATAAGAAATGACGTCAGGACTGATACCGGCTACGTAAAAATGCGTATCGGCAAAGTGATAAAAAAATAAAAATATATCAAATCCTACGAAAATGGCTAGGAAATACTTGAGTAAGTGTGTTGAAAGCTTCATTCCTGAGTTGGTGGGCTGTCTTGAGTGCCTTTGGGTACTGACTTGGAGAGTTGGCTTTGTTGAGCCATTGATGTGGCATTTTGGAGCTTTAAGAAGCTTCCTTTGTGAGGAAAGGTCATAGCTTGGTGCCATTTTCGTACTTTTTGGCAGGCTGAGCTGTGAGGGATCATTGGTGAGCTCCAAGAGCACATCTTGCTCTGTTTTGAGCTTTGGTAAGTTGTATCAACCTTGATCTTGTGTTTTATGCTTTAAAGATGAAGTCTTGGCATGTTAATGGGTAAAATGAAGTAACCAACACCTAAGAAACTTGTATATGCTTAAAAATGGATCCTTGGACGTATATAAGTGTTAAAAGTTTGACCTTTGGTGGATGTTTCACGAAATGCAGAAACTGCATTCTGTCGTGAAATATCCGGATATGTGTTTGAGAAATATCCGGATATGGTATCCGGATATTGGATATCCGGATATGGGGATCTGGATATCCGGATATTGTATATCCGGATATGGTCAGTAAGATATCCGGATATGCCCTGAGGAATATCCGGATATTCTGGCAGTGGTGTCCATAGGGTAATGATTGGCTTGCATGCGAGGAGTCTCAAATCAAAAACAATCTCCAACGCATATTTGCATTGGTTGAGAATAATGCCACGTGAAGAGCGAGATACCTTTAAGACAAGAAAATAACAAAAATCACCCATGTCTTTGATATGAAAGGAGGCATCTAAGAGATATTTAACATGAGGGATTTAAAATAGGTCATTACCACAACAAACAATATCGTCCATATATACAAGTAAAATGGTGAACACAGATTGCTTATGTAATGTTAATACAGAAATGATTAGCATGAACTTGTTGATAGCCAAGCAAAAGCAAAAATAACAATATGTGGGATACGAGGAAAACGAGATGAGAATACACTTTTAGATACACAAAGTTAAAAATCACCTGTATTATTCTTTTAGTCAATATAATTCATCCTATTAGTTAGTGGGGAAATTCTTATTTACTCTAACTCTACGAAAACATAACGTGTCGCATTACATCATTATAAATATTATTAACTTAAAATAATGTAATTAAATTATATATGAAAACCATTTAGAGGGCTTTTTGACCCTTATGGCCCTTATTTAATAATTAATTACTAATTTGACCCTCATTTGAAATTAATACGAAAATTTAACCCCTCCCAAAAACATAACACCAATCTGCCCCTGTTTGACCGTTGACCACGAAGCCTACCCGGGTACACAACTATGTACCCGGGTATTTTTTGAATTTTCTGGCCTACCTGGGTAGGTAAGTGTGTACCCGGGTAGATTTCTACGTTTCTGGAAATCCTTTGAATTACTTACCCGGGTACATAAGAGTGTACCCGGGTAAGTGTCGACTAGAAACCCCAATATCAATGGGTTTCGGCCATTGTTGCGAGATTTAGGTTTTTTTACCCCCAAGTCTCTCTCCCTTGAGCTCTCTATTATGAAAAATCACACATATATTTCATCTCATCCATCCATAAAACTTGATCTTTGTAGGTCATTGAGATTACACCTCCACACACACATTTTGTGCTCAAAAATCCGAACCAACATCCAAAAACCCAAAACCTAGATCTAATTTTCGTGTGAAAGATGAGTTCAAGTCCAAACATGGTTCCTATAGTTATTTACTACAATGGAAGGCATTTTGAAGGTCCGAACGGTGTCCGATTTGAAGGAAAAACAAAAATGATGAAAATCAAAGTGGGCACTACATGCAATGAACTGAAGGAGAGAATTCTCCAAAAAATGGGGTTAGAAGGCATCCATTCCATCCACCGCATGATAGCCAGGTTAGAGACTGTACTGGATATGGATACAATATACTACATTGGTAACAATATCAATGATGATGAAGATGTGGAGTTCGTCACAGATGCGTATGTTGGATGGAAAATATTAAAATATATTGAGATTTATGTTGAAGTTGATGTTGGTCAGTCTTCATCTTTACCGGTGCATGCAACCACTACTGCACACTGTACTGGTCAAGAAGATACAGTTGTACGATCTTCCGCACCTCCTCAGGTAGCATTGGATGAGGATGAAGAGGATGAAGATGAGGACTATGTGGACATCGAAGATGAGGGAGAACCTGAAAGTGAAATTCCTCCAGGTGATTCGTCAGACACTGACGTGGACGGAAATTTTGACGCTGACACCAGCGCGGTAAGTTTGGGTACCCCAGCCTTGTCACCACTCCATGTTGACCCAGCCTTGTCACAACTGCATGTTGACCCAGCCTTGTCACCACTTCATGTTGACCCAGTCAGGTGGTAAGTTTATAAATGTGACATTTGCTTTAGACAATTTATTATTTGTGGTGATATTCATTCAGACAAATGAGAGTTGATGTTTAGATGCAGGGACAACGGTGGAGCCTTTTTGGAATGTAAGCCAATATTATTCATTCATTAATTGGGCCCACCCTAATGACGAGTTGGAACTCCTATATGGGGATGATGACTTGCATGGAGGTTGGAAGTTAAGAGATCCATTATTTGTGCAACAAGAATTTGGCTCCAAACCTGAAATGTAACATGCTGTGAAGATACATTGTATGAAGGGACGCAGGACAGCCATAGTTGAAAAAAGCGACGAATTAAGATTTGTTATGAAGTGTAAAAACCATGCTGACGGTTGTCCCTGGTATATGAGGGCAATTAAGCCGAAGAAGGGAGCTAACTGGGTGGTCCGTAAATGGGGTCAAGGGCACACATGCCTAAATCAGGCCTATAAGAGGATCATAGACAGTTGGATTCAGATGTCACTTGTGCGGCTATAATGAGTACGTATTCTACTGTGTACTTAATGATTTAGTATAATTGAGAATATGGTAAAGTTCTATTTTTTTCCAGATATGTTAAAGGAAGATCCATCCACAAAACCAGCTCTGATACAAGAGAGGATACAGGGAATATATGGATACAACATAACTTATAGGAAGGCCTGGAAGGTGTAACAGCCCATGTTAACCCGGTCTGTTAACACACTATCGTATTAAGCCACGCTTAATTAAAATGCGGAATAACTTTTTCTTTAATTCAATTATGACGTCATTAACTTAACCAACTTGATTACTTAATCATTTTCATAAAAATACTGCCTGTATGTAAATTGCAAGACATCTAACTGGGATACCTCATATATAAATAATAGTGAGTATCTAAGGCCACAGGTCTACACAAGTAGCCTGGGTCAAAATCCCGATACTTTAATTACAACATTAACATAAAAAGACGATAACAATCATGTGGCATGGACAAACCCCATGCTCACCAAATAAGGCAACAATGCCCACAAATAGTCTCAACATAAGCTTAACATAATTAAAGCAGAAAACATAAACAACAGTAGAAATAGCATAACAGCAGTCGGCATATCATCAATCAGCTCAACTCTGGCCTCCTGCCACCTGAGCCCTCAACATTACCTGACCCTGAAATAAGCGTCCCCAAACGTGGGGTGAGATCTCTAACAAGAAATCTCAGTAAGACAAGGGGTCCTCAAGGAGTCTCCACCCCAAGCTCACTTACATGTGTAATATAAGTTCTAAAAAAAATAGTATTACAGTATAAGTTCTAAAATCATGCGATGCAGCAATTATTCATGTCAGGTGTGCTTTCAAATCTACTGGCCAGAGAAATGTAGGAATACGTCCATGCCTACATGAGTACATGGATACTACCTGCACCTCACCCACATGCTTCTCCATCTTGTATGTACTACATACTCAGGATTGCCGTCTAGGTGGACACCACATGCATATCATAATAGCTCATTACATATAAACAGCTCAACAACATTTCCAAAATAATCAAAGCATGTAACACAGCATGCATAAACCCATCCCCATGGGACATGGTGGAACATCAAAATGGCTAAACCGAGGACACGAAAGCTTACCTTGCAAGCTAGCTATCCAAGCCAAGAGTCCAACCACTCACTAGTCCACAAACAGCAGTATCACAATCTGATATGGACCATTAACAAGTCAATATAAATGCATCACAAGCATACAACTTAAAGACTACGCCTTTCCTTTACGTTTTACGTCTTAAGGCTTCCAACAAAGCCATAAGCCCTTAATCATGTGATTCTGACTTAGTCCATTTATTACAGAAGTTCAACTTCCTTAAACTTGGGTCCACACACACCCTATAGCTCACTGTTCATACAGTGCAGCTACTGTCTGCGCAGAACCCAGGATATCCGGATATCTTGAAGAACATATCCGGATATGCCATATCCGGATATCACACTGGACATATCCGGATATGTCATATCCGGATACCCAGATCCCATATCCGGATATCAATATCCGGATACCATATCCGGATACTGATATCCGGATATCTGTTCGACAAATATCCGGATATCTCACGACAGAATGCGGTTTCTGCATTTCGTGAATATTCATCCCAAAGGTCCAACTTTTAATACATGTACACGTTAAAGCATGCATCTTTAGTTCATTTTAGGTTCATATACCTTATACCCTCTTGTTTACTCATTAAACATGGCCAAGACATCAACTTTAAGCATCATAGACTCATGATCATAGTGAGGTAACTTACCAAAGTTCAAAACAGAGGCAAGTTGTGCTCTTGGAGCTCTCCCAAGGTTCCTCAAACTCAGCCTAAGTAGGAGCACGAAAATGGCACTTCAAGGTGGGCTCTTGCACCACAAGAAGGCACTTTGAAGCTCACAATGACTACCACAAAGTAGCCATTACTAAAGCTTCAAACTTATGCTCACTAACTACCACTCAACTCAGAATGATGGCCACAATGCAGCCCCAAGGTTTACTCTCACCTTCACAAGTGTTTAAACAAGCATGAAAGGTGGTAACTTGGCTAAGGAAAGAAGAAGGAAGAAGAAGAAGAAGAAGAAGAAGAATGGCAGCTGCAGCAACTCACGTAGGAAATAATATGGCCTAGGGTTTTGTGCCCTTAATGGGTCTATTTATAGGCAAGCCACTTAAACACGCAGTATTAGCCTTAATCGCAAAGTAAAAGATCTTGATTCCAAACTTCGGATTCTAGACCTACGCATTTTTCTAAGATTTGTCATATTTTTATTTTATTTTTCGGAGCACCTTTCCGGTACGCGCTTTTCCATAGCCAGTATCAGTTCTGGCATCAGATTAAGTCATTTTGACTTGAAACTTGTTTTTCGAGTCCTACATAATATTCTAGTAATTATCATGCATTCGTTATAATTTTCCGGGATACTTTTCCGGTACGCATTTATACCGAGTAGCAGAACCGGTATCTGCGCTTTTCTTCCGAAAAGCGACTTTCAGCATTTTTACTCACTCAATATAATTATCTAAGCCCATTAATAATTATTAGGGTCAATTATGAAATTATTTCCTAATTATCATAATTAACTTACTAATTACCTTAATTAGCGGTGCGGGTTCTTACATTCACCCCACCTTTTTAAGGATTTTGTCCTCAAAATCAGAAACATACCTGTCTCGGAAGTCGGGATACTGTCGGAAAATCTCGTCCTCTCGCTCCCACGTGCACTCCTCGGGACCACGCCCAGTCCACTGCACCTTGACCATCGGAATGATCTTGCTCCGAAGCTGTTTCTCGCCTCGATCGAGAATCTTGAGTGGTCCGACGGGAGTCTTTAGGTTCTCCCGAACCTCCACGTCATCCGGCTGCACCACGTGTGAAGGGTCTGCTATGTATTTTCGAAGCTGAGACACGTGAAACACGTCGTGGATGTTGGCGAGGTTCGGAGGTAAGGCGAGTCGATAGGCAACTGGTCCTACTCTACCAAGGATCTGGTAGGGCCCTATGAATCGCGGGCTCAACTTCCTTACGCCGAGTGCCCGTCCAACACCGGTGACAGGTGAAAGTTTCACAAACACGTGCTCACCCTCACTGAACTCCAGTGGACGATGCTTGACATCGTAGTAGCTCTTCTGGCGATTCTGCGCCTGCTTCAACTTTTCCCTGATCATTTGGATCTGTAGGGTAATATCTTGGACAAAGTCCAAGCCGAAAAGCTCTTTATCTCCAACCTCAGACCAGCTGGTAGGAGTTTGACACCTTCTACCATACAGCGCCTCGTAGGGTGCCATGCCCAGACTAGCATGAAAACTGTTGTTGTACGAGAATTCAACCAACGGAAGGTACCTATCCCATGCAGAACCCTGCTCCAACGTGCAAGCTCTCAACATGTCCTCTAATGTCTGGATGGTCCGCTCAGTCTGTCCGTCAGTCTGAGGGTGATAGGCGGTACTCAATCTCAACTGCGTACCAAAAGCCTCCTGCAGCGCCTCCCAGAACCGAGAAGTGAACTTCGGGTCCCTATCACTGATGATACTCTCGGGCACCCCGTGAAGCCTCACAATCTCGCGGACATAAAGTCTGGCCAACTGCTCTGTAGTGAAGCTCACCTTCACTGGAAGAAAATGGGCAGACTTGGTCAATCTGTCCACTATGACCCAGATAGAGTCACAACCAGCCTGAGTTTTAGGCAATCCCACCACGAAGTCCATGGAAATACTCTCCCACTTCCACTGTGGAATCTCCAGAGGTTGAAGTTTACCAGACGGTTTCTGGTGCTCGATCTTTACTTTCTGGAAAACAAGGCATTTGGACACGTAGACCGCTATGTCCTTCTTCATGCCCGGCCACCAAAAATTCCTTTTTAAGTCCTGGTACATTTTTGTGGCACCAGGGTGGATAGTGAACCGGCCCTTATGAGCCTCTGCCATAACCTCCTCAGTTAATGGCCCTCGAGGAATAACAATCCTCTTCTGGAACAGCAGCAATCCGTCATCGTTCCAAGACACACCGTCCTGGTTCTTCACATAATCGAGGCACTCTCTTTGCACTTGCGCCTCTTTGATCTTTTCCATCAGCTCGTTAATCACTTCTGCTGTCTCCATTTCAAGCAGTGCGCCCCCAAACAAGGAGTTCACTCTCAAGTCTCTGAGCTTCTCGATCATCTCGTAATCGTTCATCATTAAGCTGGATAAGCTCACGGATTTCCGACTCAAAGCATCGGCTACCACATTGGCCTTGCCAGGGTGATACCTCAACTCAAAGTCGTAGTCCTTCAAGAACTCCATCCATCTTCGCTATCTCATGTTCAGCTCCTTCTGGTCGAACAGATACTTCAGGCCCTTGTGATCGCTGAACACAGCAAACTTCATGCCAAACAGATAATGCCTCCAAATCTTGAAAGCAAAAACAATGGCTGCCAACTCCAAGTCGTGAGTCGGGTAGTTCTCCTCATGAGGTTTCAACTGTCTTGAAGCATAAGCAACCGCTTTCCCTTTCTGCATCAGCACACAGCCAAGCCCTTTACCAGAGGCATCGCAGTATAACTCGAATTGCTCCGCAGGATCAGGAAGGACTAACACAGGAGCAGTAGTCAGTCTCTCCTTCAACTCCTGGAAACATTCCTCACACTCATGTGTCCACACGAATGGAGTCTCCTTCCGGGTAAGGCGTGTCATCGGTAGCACCATCTTGGAGAATCCCTCAATGAACCTCCTATAGTAGCCTGCCAAACCCAAGAAGCTTCTCACTTCTGTAACCGTCTTGGGCCTCTCCCAATCCATCACGGCCTCAATCTTGTTAGGATCAACTGCAACTCCATTAGCAGAAATCACATGACCCAGAAATTTCACCGCCTTGAGCCAAAACTCACATTTTGACGGCTTAGCATATAGCTTTTTCTCTTTTAGCACTTGCAACACAATCTTCAAATGCTCGGTATGCTCCTCCTCCGTCTTGGAGTAGATCAAGATGTCGTCAATGAAGACGATCACAAACTGATCCAGGTACGGCTGGAAATTCCTGTTCATGTAGTCCATAAACACTGCGGGTGCATTGGTGAGTCCAAACGGGATCACCAAGGACTCGTAGTGACCGTACCTCGAGCGAAACGCTGTCTTTGGGACATCCTCCGGCTTTACCCGCATCTGATGATAACCGGACCGGAGGTCAATCTTGGAATACACGCAAGCACCCCTGAGCTGATCCAGCAAATCATCAATGCGTGGAAGAGGGTACTTGTTCTTGATTGTCACCTTGTTCAATTGCCTGTAGTCGGTGCACAACCGCATGGTCCCATCTTTCTTTTTAACAAAAATGACCGGTGCTCCCCAGGGAGACACACTCGGCCGAATGAAATCTTTCGCTGAAAGCTCCTCGATATGCTTTTTCAGCTCCGCCAACTCTGGTGGCGACATCCGGTATGGTGCCAACGATATAGGCCCCACACCAGGCAATAAGTCTATGGAGAACTCTATCTCCCTCTGTGGTGGAAACTCAGGAATCTCCTCAGGAAACACCTCGAGGAATTCCCTCACCACAGGAATGCCAGTGAGATCCTCCTGTGTCCCACTCACCAAACCTCCCAACATGACATAGCCAAATGCCCCTGCTCTCAAGGCCCTCCTCGCCTGCAGGACTGAAATGAACGGTGAGGAACTGGCTGTGGACCCACCCGGAGACATCACCACTTTCTTGGCACAACAGTCAATCATTGCACAATTTCTGGACAACCAATCCATGCCCAGAATAATTTGGAGATTGGCCATCAGTAATCCTATCAGATCTACCAAGAAGTCACGGCCATCCCACTGAAACGCTACATCGCGATGAACAGTGGATGTCAAACATTTTTCTCCGGAGGCGGTGGTAACCCGCATCGGTGGAGAAAGCACATCACTGGGCAACTCAAGCCCCACAGCAATAGGGGTAGCAACAAAAGAGTGCGTTGCCCCGGAATCAAATAACACATCAACAGTTGATCCACCAATGGTAACAGTACCTCTGACCAGGTTCGGAGCTCTGTCCGACTGCTGACGATCAAGTGTGTAGACTCGTCCGGTAGTAGGTGGCACTGCTGGTGCCCCAGTAGGAACCATCTGCAATGGCACAGCCTGCACTGCAGCAACTCTCGCCGTCGGGCAATCTCTGGAGTAGTGGCCCTCCTTGCCACACTGGAAGCAAATCAGCTGACCGGTAGAGCACGGCCCAAAATGTGACTTCCCGCAACCAGAACATCTGGGAGCAGGAGGTCTAGCGGTGTTCCCCTGAGCGGCAGTCTTTCTGAACTGATTTGGCGCTTGCTTAGCCGCCAACGGTGGTTTGCCCTTGCCCTTGTTGGCAAAATTCTTATTCTTCCAGGGAGTAGAACTACCAGCGCTCTGCGGCACCTCAATCTTGGCCCTCTTGACCTGACTCGCCCGGCAGTAGTCCTCGATGTCGCGGCACTGCTGCACCAACGCTCCGAAGTCTCTCGAAGCAGAACCGGCGAGATGTCCAGCAATATCCTCATTAAGTCCCCTCCGGAACTTGGCCGCCAAGAATGTAGGAGTAGGCCTCGCCATGCGGAAATGAGAGAACTTGACCAGCTCATTAAACTTGGCCAGGTACTCGTCGACAGACAACGAGCCCTGCACCAACCGGTCAAACTCTCCTTGCTTCCTCTCCTGAGAGTCGTAAGGAAAGTACTGGCCCAAGAAGCTCTCCTCGAAGAATGGCCACGTCATCACATGACCCTGCATCTCGTAGGCCTGAGATAGGTTGGTCCACCACTAATGGGCCTCGCCCTCCAGCATATAGGTGGCGAACAACAGCTTCTGCGGATCCGTGCAATGCATGATCCGGAAAATCTTATCCAGCGCCTGTAACCATCTGGCAGCAGCAATGGGATCATAAGATCCGTCGAAGGTAGGTGGCTTATGCTTGCGGAAAGCATTCAGCCGGCGATCGATCTCGTCACGATCCTCAGCAAGTACGGGGATAGTCTGCATAGCCCCCGTCAAGTGACTACCCTCACCCATCTGGCTCTGGGTGTCCTCCTGTTGACTAGGCGGAGGTGGAGGCGGTGGCGGCGGTGGAGGTGGTGGAGGACCCTGGCCAGCAGCAGGACCAGCCCTCAACTCCTCCAACATGACCCTCATCATAGTCATGTTGGCCATCCGGTTCTCCTCCAGAACCTCTGCCGTGGTTTGCCGGTTCGCATCTCGAATAGCGTCCAGCATCGCCCGGTTCGCCAGCCTCGTGGCTTCCTGGTCGGCTAGTCGGGCCGCCTGCATCTCAGCTAATGCAGCCAGGACAGGATCCGTCTGATCCTCGCTCGTACTGGTGTTCCTCCTCGGTGGTACCATGACTCTGCACAAGTTACACAAAGAATGAGTTGATCAGGCCCACGCCATGTGGTCACAAATGCATTATCATCACACACACCAGTCAGAGAAAACACAAGGTAGACACGCAACGACACATCCTAAGTTATTGCAATACATACAGGCTTTTCCCTAGAAAGTGCTCTGATACCATAAAATGTAACGGCCCATGTTAACCCGGTCTGTTAACACACTATCGTATTAAGCCACGCTTAATTAAAATGCGGAATAACTTTTTCTTTAATTCAATTATGACGTCATTAACTTAACCAACTTGATTACTTAATCATTTTCATAAAAACACTGCCTGTATGTAAATTGCAAGACATCTAACTGGGATACCTCATATATAAATAATAGTGAGTATCTAAGGCCACAGGTCTACACAAGTAGCCTGGGTCAAAATCCTGATACTTTAATTACAACATTAACATAAAAAGACGATAACAATCATGTGGCATGGACAAACCCCATGCTCACCAAATAAGGCAACAATGCCGACAAATAGTCTCAACATAAGCTTAACATAATTAAAGCAGAAAACATAAACAACAGTAGAAATAGCATAACAGCAGTCGGCATATCATCAATCAGCTCAACTCTGGCCTCCTGCCACTTGAGCCCTCAACATTACCTGACCCTGAAATAAGCGTCCCCAAACGTGGGGTGAGATCTCTAACAAGAAATCTCAGTAAGACAAGGGGTCCTCAAGGAGTCTCCACCCCAAGCTCACTTACATGTGTAATATAAGTTCTAAAAAAAACAGTATTACAGTATAAGTTCTAAAATCATGCGATGCAGCAATTATTCATGTCAGGTGTGCTTTCAAATCTACTGGCCAGAGAAATGTAGGAATACGTCCATGCCTACATGAGTACATGGATACTACCTGCACCTCACCCACATGCTTCTCCATCTTGTATGTACTACATACTCAGGATTGCCGTCTAGGTGGACACCACATGCATATCATAATAGCTCATTACATATAAACAGCTCAACAGCATTTCCAAAATAATCAAAGCATGTAACACAGCATGCATAAACCCATCCCCATGGGACATGGTGGAACATCAAAATGGCTAAACCGAGGACACGAAAGCTTACCTTGCAAGCTAGCTATCCAAGCCAAGAGTCCAACCACTCACTAGTCCACAAACAGCAGTATCACAATCTGATATGGACCATTAACAAGTCAATATAAATGCATCACAAGCATACAACTTAAAGACTACGCCTTTCCTTTACGTTTTACGTCTTAAGGCTTCCAACAAAGCCATAAGCCCTTAATCATGTGATTCTGACTTAGTCCATTTATTACAGAAGTTCAACTTCCTTAAACTTGGGTCCACACACACCCTATAGCTCACTGTTCATACAGTACAGCTACTGTCTGCGCAGAACCCAGGATATCCGGATATCTTGAAGAACATATCCGGATATGCCATATCCGGATATCACACTGGACATATCCGGATATGTCATATCCGGATACCCAGATCCGGATACCCAGATCCCATATCCGGATATCAATATCCGGATACCATATCCGGATACTGATATCCGGATATCTGTTCGACAAATATCCGGATATCTCACGACAGAATGCGGTTTCTGCATTTCGTGAATATCCATCCCAAAGGTCCAACTTTTAATACATGTACACGTTAAAGCATGCATCTTTAGTTCATTTTAGGTTCATATACCTTATACCCTCTTGTTTACTCATTAAACATGGCCAAGACATCAACTTTAAGCATCATAGACTCATGATCATAGTGAGGTAACTTACCAAAGTTCAAAACAGAGGCAAGTTGTGCTCTTGGAGCTCTCCCAAGGTTCCTCAAACTCAGCCTAAGTAGGAGCACGAAAATTGCACTTCAAGGTGGGCTCTTGCACCACAAGAAGGCACTTTGAAGCTCACAATGACTACCACAAAGTAGCCATTACTAAAGCTTCAAACTCATGCTCACTAACTACCACTCAACTCAGAATGATGGCCACAATGCAGCCCCAAGGTTTACTCTCACCTTCACAAGTGTTTAAACAAGCATGAAAGGTGGTAACTTGGCTAAGGAAAGAAGAAGGAAGAAGAAGAAGAAGAAGAAGAAGAAGAAGAAGAATGGCAGCTGCAGCAACTCACGTAGGAAATAATATGGCCTAGGGTTTTGTGCCCTTAATGGGTCTATTTATAGGCAAGCCACTTAAACGCGCAGTATTAGCCTTAATCGCAAAGTAAAAGATCTTGATTCCAAACTTCGGATTCTAGACCTACGCATTTTTCTAAGATTTTTCATATTTTTATTTTATTTTTCGGAGCATCTTTCCGGTACGCGCTTTTCCATAGCCAGTATCAGTTCTGGCATCAGATTACGTCATTTTGACTTGAAACTTGTTTTACAAGTCCTACATAATATTCTAGTAATTATCATGCATTCGTTATAATTTTCCGGGATACTTTTCCGGTACGCATTTATACCGAGTAGCAGACCCGGTATCTGCGCTTTTCTTCCGAAAAGCGACTTTCAGCATTTTTACTCGCTCAATATAATTATCTAAGCCCATTAATAATTATTAGGGTCAATTATGGAATTATTTCCTAATTATCATAATTAACTTACTAATTACCTTAATTAGCGGTGCGGGTTCTTACAGAAGGCAAAAATGAAGGCCATTGTTAAGTTGTATGGTGACTGGGAGAAATCGTATGGATTCTTGCCCAATTGGTTGACGTATATGATGCAGGTGAATGTGGGTTCTGTGTTCAAACTTGATACAAATCAATGTTTTGACGAACGTCAGGTTTATACAGACAGGGTCATATTTCATAGGATTTTTTGGACATTTCACCAATGGTGCAGGTCGTATGATGAGGCAGGACGTATGTTTGGTCATATGACAACCAACCTATCTGAGTGTGTGAATAAGGTGCTTCGTGGAGCACGTAATCTGCCGATAACTGCATTGGTCAAGATGACCTTCAGTAGACTCGTTGAGTATTTCGTCAAGAGACGTGAAGCCATTGAAAAAGATATCTCACAAGGAAGGATAATTTCAAAGAAGGTTGAGGCAGCTTTGGAAAAAAATGATGAATTGACCGGCATTTATCGTGTGAGGATATATGATAGTTCCCTGTTATTGTTTGAGGTTGAGGATGCCTACAATCAATCTACTCACGAGGTTGGGGACACCATGATAGTGGACTTAGTCAATCATAAATGTCAGTGTGGTAGGTTTACAACAAGGAGGTATCCCTGCAACCATGTTTTAGCAGTTTGCAAGACAGCCAGGTTAAACCATTATGATTATGTGGATGATATTTTTAAAATTCCAACCATTTCTAAAGTATATGCTGAACACTGGTTTCCTATTTGCAATGAATTGTTGATTCCATCCGTTATTGGGCCTACTGTAATTCCGGATTCACGGTTGGTACGTGCAAAAGGAAGACCAAAGTCTTCAAGGATTCAGAATGAGATGGATTGGGTTGAGTCTCAACCGACGAGCAGTCAGAGCAGATGTAAGCATTGCAAGCAAGTTGGACATAACATTCGTACATGTCCATTGAGACTAGGACAAGCATGATTATGTATTGTTTCTATGTAGTACTTTGTTTTGTAATGACGTTTAGTATTTACGTATTGTTTTGTTTGTAATGACGTTTAGTACTTTGTTTTGTAATGACGTTTAGTATTTACGTATTCTTTACATGATTATGTACTCGTTCCGTATTGTGCATTCCGAATGCATACCATACCCATTTACTCCTTCCACGAGTCAGTTAAGGTAATTGTATTAAGGTGCAATTCAAAAAACGCTTAAAAAATGGCCAAAACAGAAGCTGATGCTACATAACCAACTGGTCTACCCGGGTAACCTGTACTGGTCTACCCGGGTACATGCTACCCGAGTACACCAGTTCGTGGTACCCGGGTAGATCAGTTGGTCATGCAGCATCAGTTTGGTTTTTGGCCATTTTTTAAGCGTTTTATGAATTGTTCTGTAATACCCACATACAATATGACTTGGGGGTGGATTGATTTCGTACAAATAGGCAACCGGAAGCATAATGTGCGCCAATCAATGTTGAACATCCATATTAAAGAACTTTGGTTTGAATTGTTTTCCGTATTACTAATGACAATGTTAATAAAAAGACCCTCAGACAAGGATAAAACCGACAAGTATGAATTTGCGGAAAACGAAAATTGCATTCACTCAAATATTGATCATCCAACATACAAAAAGGTCCATGCAATGTAGGTCCAAAATGCAAAATACAGAATACAAAATACAAAATACACTAATCCGATTGATTTAAACCCTATGGACACTAATAGGACACACTAATCCGATTGCGTGTCCTCCCCATTCTTATCATCCTCATCCACATCATCAGAGTCCTCCTGTGGATGGGCACTCTTGCCAACTAAACCCTCTAACTGTGTAACCCTTCTATCCACATCATCAGAGTCAGCCTTCTTGGACTTGGCAGCCTTCCACATCAATATGCAAATATAATGCCTCCAGTTCACCTCCCTGCAGTGGAGGAGGGCCCACAATATGACAAAGTCTCCTTCCAGCACCTTGGAATGATTACGCGGGCGCTGAAAAATAATATGTGTCACCACATACTGGAGAATACGAGCAGACACCAACAAGTTGCTCACAGGGTAATGAGAAAAATGTCCGGCCTCAGCGTCTGCCCTCCTGGTCTCTGTGACAATGGTCTCCCTGTCATAATGGTACGTGCAAAAGGAAAACCAAAGATATGATGGTCGTCTCCATCATATAGGGCTGCTCCTGTGACAACATCAAAATCATACCCCAGTAGCTCTGTCCATATGGGCGCAGTCATGACGATATCAATCCCGCAGACACGGGAAGTCAGCTCGCCATTCGCATAGCCAAGGTTCTGGTAGAAGGCTCTCACCATCACCTCCGAGTATGGGCATCTCATCTCCGTAAGCACAATTAAATGTGTCTCCTCAAGTAGCGGCACAATGTCAAAATTCTCCAAATTGAAGAAAGCCGAATCCAGTGATTTCGGCTCGCAGATCTTCTTGCTCATGAAATACTTCACATACTTCTCGTGGGCAGCTACGTCGTCATCAAATAAATAACCAAACGCCAAGTCCGGAGCCTGACTCGCACCAGCCTGCGGCTGAGAGGATGACGACCCATCCTGTCGCCCCTTGCTTCTTCGCTCGTTTTCCACCAACGACAGCTTTGAGATGCGTCTGGCACTCATTGCGTCACACAATTAAACTGAAAAAAAGGCCAACATCAGAAAAATAAACATACAGATTAGGGTTAGGGTAACACATACAAATTGATAAAATTATTCGGTCAGAATGAAATAATATAAACGAAAATACAAGGAATTGATAAATTTTCAAATGAGGGAGGGATATATTTCATCAAATCAATCAAACGAAAAAAAAAACCTTGGATCGATTGCAATCGGTGGAAGGCAGAGAGGATCACATGTCCGCACGGTGATGATCAGAAACAACACTAATTTGTGCAAGATTGGACCTGAAAATCGCGCCTAATATGCACCTCCAGCAGCTCTACTCGGGTACCCCTTTGTGGGTTTTCCAAATGGGGCTGCTGGGCTATATAAAAAACCTTCTGGTCGACACTTACCCGGGTACACACCTATGTACCCGGGTAAGTAATTCAAAGGATTTCCATAAACATAGAAATCTATCCGGGTACACACCTACCTACCCGGGTAGGCCAGAAAATTCAAAAAATACCCGGGTACGTAGTTGTGTACCCGGGTAGGCTTCGTGGTCAACGGTCAAATAAGGGCAGATTGGTGTTATGTTTTTGGGAGGGGTTAAATTTTCGTATTAGTTTCAAATAATGGTCAAATTAGTAATTAATTATTAAATAAGGGCCGTAAGGGTCAAAAAGCTCCATTTAGAGTATCAATATAAAAGTACATATAAATATTTTTCTTTTTTGTGTGTAAAAATTATGATTCTATTTCGATCCGATAATATTTATGACAAATAATGCAGGGACATAAATTTACACACACATCACCTCATATTTATAAAGGGTTTATCATCTATAATTTAACATGACCATAAAAATTTTCCTACGCTCAACATTTTGTGGGGCCCGTAGTAAAAAAAAAATTCTGGCACGCAAAACGAATCTCGATAACATAACAGAATCATTTTTCCTACAACATAACTCTTATAAAATTTCTTTGGGCCCGTAACTTTTCTATCCTTATAGTCTAATGCTACCATCTCATCCTAATGTAATGTAATAGAGAATTATTTCTCACATGTAAGAGGAAATAAGCTTTTTCATGTTAAAAGATAAACAAAGCGGAGTTCACTAATTTAAAAAAAAAAAGGCATATTTTTCAATATAAGTGTGACATGAGAGAAAAATATCATATAATATGAGAATATGATTTCCCAATGTAATATTCACCAAGATCTCAAAGAAACATTTTTACTTTTGCATTATAGAATAAAAATAAAAATAAGGGTTTATCATCTATCATTTAACATGACCACAAAAAATTTCTTACAGACACAACATTTTGTGGGGCCCGCAGCAAAAAAAATAAAAAATTCCGGCACGCAAAACGAATCTCTATAACATAACACAATCATTTTTCCTACAACATAACTATTATAAAACCCTAAAAATAATACGGACTAAAACAATTCTTTCGGACCGGACTTGCCTGCCAATACGATCTCTATAAAATCAAAAAAGAGATGACCGACCCAATAAATTATTCGGGTCTAAAGGAAGAGCCCTCCCAGTTTTAACTTCAATCCAAAGCTCTCTCCTCCCGCTAAAACTAACGCCCACTCGCACGTG